>OMKP01080840.1:0-13136 GCA_900302375.1 Bathygadus melanobranchus
AAATAAACACATTTATATACAACAATGAAGTGGTGTTTGTCAAAGTATTGTTTTGAAGATGTGTCATACAGCTGACTTTGTTTTACAGAAAGACATTTAAAAAGAGGAGCGGGCGTCAAACAGGAGGGTCGCCATGTTGAAATGATGTCATCACCGTACAGAATGTATTGTATGGTGCATGGTGATGATGTCATTACCGTACAGAATGTATTGTATGGTGCATGGTGATGATGTCATTACCGTACAGAATGTATTGTATGGTGCATGGTGATGATGTCATTACCGTACAGAATGTATTGTATGGTGCATGGTGATGATGTCATTACCGTACAGAATATATTGTATGGTGCATGGTGATGATGTCATTACCGTACAGAATGTATTGTATGGTGATGATGTCATTACCGTACAGAATGTATTGTATGGTGATGACGTCATTTCACCATGGCGACGCTGTAAACTGTAAGTAGAAAACAGAGCTGTCTAACCCATCAGCACTGTGTGAGATCACATGTTCGATACTGAAACAAACACCATATTCATTGTTGAATGTACATTTGTTTATTTCTTACATTTATTACATTTAGAGCATTTGGCAGACGCTTTTATCCAAAGCGACTTACAAAAAAGTAACCCATTTGTTGAAAGAGGGAGACAACAATATATATGTCTTCACTTCTCAATGTCTTATTGCACCCTTTAAAACCTGCATTATATGATGTAACTTTTCTACTGCAGCTATAACTAAAAATATCTTTTCAAGAATAAAACACCCATCACTAAATCAATCAATCCAGGGAGTCTTTCTCTATAAATGGTTTTATTCTGGTCCTCTTTGGCCTTTATCTGTAACTGTAGTAATGTAATAGGAACACTTGCATAGTGCAGCTTTAAGTTCTGATCTATATGGTAGGTTTCTGCCCTGGCATTCGATGGCAGCACCACGCTGCTGGCCTCAGCTCAGACCGGGAGCCCTGGTGTTGTGAGACTGTGGGACTATCCCAAGGGCAGCTGTCTGACCACGTTCAAGACTCACCATCACTCAGTGTCTTCGTTAAGGTAACACATACGCACGCATGCTCACGTACACGCGCACGTACACGCGCACATACTGACATGCACTTCAACACATGCATACACACACACACACGTGTACATTAAAGCTTGGTCTTTGGTTACACACACACACATGCTTTTCATCAACACTTTCCCCTCATCTTGTCTCTAAGCTTCTCGTACGGTGGAGACGTTCTCTGCGGGGTGGGCAAAGACCACTCCAACAAGACGGTGAGTTTGGTACAACTTCATAAGGCTTTCATCCACCATCTGCATTCAATTTAAAGTATGAAAACAAGACGTTTCCAAGAGTTAACATGGGGTGTCTGAAAACAAAGAGCACATGTATGCATGGAAGACCCAAGCATATCATGCCACATGTTATTATCATAATATAACAACAATGTTCTGGAAAAACCCTCCATCAAACACTTACTGGCGCACGGCTGTAGAGTCCCGATGTGCCCAGAACAAAACGGTGTGTTCACTCGGACAAAATGGCCGCTTCGCAACCTTATCGCCACAGGGTGCGCAGTCAGAATCGTCAAACCCTTCCCGCACGCCCCCCAATAAGCCGCTGCCTGCTATTGGTCAACAATGCCAGGTGAATGATTGCGTCGGTATGTGGTATCTGTAAAATACAGTCGCGTCCCGTTCTCGGTTTACTTCGAGATGAACCGGTTGGAAGCGAGAAGGCTGAGATTGCGAGGGGTTTATGCGATTTGCGTGACCACTCAAGCAGGGACTACAAGGACACAGAGACGGTAGGAAACTTCTGGCGTTGCTAAAACGAATACAACCACACACCGCAGGGACTGTTGTACCCGGTCGCTGTCTTCGCCAGCAGTTGGACGATGTGAACACTGAGTTTGTCGTAAGTATATTAGGGCCTTAACTCTGCCTCTCGTGTGAGACTCATCTTGTGAGTCTGAGACACAGGACATGGCTTGTGAAGGTGTTTACATCATCCAAGTGCTTAATACGTTGTTTACCTCTCTCACAGCTGGTGGTGGTGTGGGACACTGCGCATGTGGACAGACGGGGACAGGCTGTCGCCGTCTTGGCTAAAGCGCACACCGACGTAGCCATAGCGACCATGAAGGTGGCGCGCTTTGATGACACGCGGTAAGCCGCCAAATCGTGATGTCACGGTCGACTGTTGGGGCATGGCATCAACACTGCCAGGTTGAAATGTTGGCTTCCCACCGGGGTCATGACATTAGTGTGTGCTCTCGTTGTTTTGTAAAACTATTGGATGAAAGTGTTGACCAAGTGGCATGTATAGAAACAATGATGGTTGGTTGATGGTAGTTTGTATGAAAACAATCAACTTTTTGTCTGAATTTTCTTCATTGTGACATTGGTCAGGATGGTGTCGTGCGGGCGGGACAACGTACGTCTGTGGCGAATGAGAGGAGGCTCCCTGCGCTCGTGCCCGGTCGACCTGGAGGGCTACCACTCGCTGGACTTCACCGACGTGGCCTTCGAGGGGGGACACCCCGACGACCCCCAGCCCCTGGAACGCACGCTGTGAGTCCTCAGGGTGCTCAGATAGCCCCGTTGGAAAACACTGACATGTTTGGGTTAGTCTGCGGGGTTAATACAATACAAGTGCGGTTACAAGGAGGTTGTTGTTTGTTTTTCTCCAGTGTAAGTGTAATGGTTGGCAGTCTCCTCATCCTCGTGTAATGTCTCACTGTAGCTGTTCTTTATTAAGTCAAGTCCGTCCGTGTAAGCAGTATTCAGTTGGCCCAACCGATTCTTTAGACAAACTACCCTCCCCACCCATGACAGCATACACAGCCGATGACAAACCATTCTCCTTGGGCTAATGAGTTTTGAGGTTTGCGTGTGTTTGTAAAAGAACCTCCATTATCTCTTCCCACCAACTTGGGACACATGAAGAATTGCTTTTATCCAAAGTGACTTACAGTGAATACAGACACATGATTTAGGAGCCAGTTGCGGTTGATTTAGGAGCCGGTTGGGGTTGATTTAGGAGCCGGTTGGGGTTGATTTAGGAGCCGGTTGGGGTTGATTTAGGAGCAGGTTGGGGTTGATTTAGGAGCCGGTTGGGGTTGATTTAGGAGCCGGTTGGGGTTGATTTAGGAGCAGGTTGGGGTTGATTTAGGAGCAGGTTGGGGTTGATTTAGGAGCAGGTTGAGGTTAGGCAGCGTTTGCAAGGATGCATACAGGTAGGCTGTAGCCATTGGGGATCGAACCCAGTACCCCTTGGCTGGGAGTCGAACACCCTGGTAGCCGGCCCCGATATTGAAGTCTTTCTTCTCCTTTGTCTTCGTTTGTCTCCTCCGCACCCCCAGCTATGTGAGCAGTCTCAGCGGCCACATCCTGGAGATCGACTACGGCCAGGTGCTGATAAAGAACGTCAGGAGACTGCAGCCGGCCCGGCCGGTCCAAGGGCCGCGACCAGAGAAGTGGACCTTCAACACCGGTGGGTAATCGGTTTATTAGTCACAATTTTAACATTTACACTTCACAGAATTGAATGTGTGTGTGTGTGTGTGTGTGTGGACCAGGGCCGGGCATCGCCATCAACAGCATCAGCTTCACGTCGTCGTTCTGTGCGACGGGCTCAGAGGACGGCTTCCTGCGCCTCTGGCCCCTGGACTTCTCCTCCGTCTTCCTGGAAGCCGGTAAGAACCAGACTCACCTTCGTAATGTTTACTCTTTAGCAGCGCTTCTGTCCAAAAGCCAAATACGTAACATTTGCAGATGTGTTTCATGAAGCCATCACCCACAGGTTTGATCATTGACTGGCAGACTGTAGACATCGGTCTCATACAGGTCTCTCTTGTGCAAGAGGTTCTCACGCTCAATGAGACGACAAACCTGAATTAAATAAATTGTTTGTTAAATTGGGGGATTGAACCCAGTAGCCCAGTGGCAGTGGACACCCTAGCCGGTACCCCACTGTACACCGGCCAGCTAGACGCAAGCCCCTTTCACACATGCAGTTTATCCCCTAAATGTTCAGAACGCTTCCTTCCTGCTCATGTCTGAATGGGAACAGGCATCGAAATCCCGGACGGTCTGTTCCGCCGGTTTCCCATCTCGAGACCCGATAACGTTTCCGGAACCACCGGAAGCACCGCTGTGTTGTGAATAGAGTAAAGGAAATGTTATCCCGGTCATTCACCGGGGACTCAAATCGAATCAAACTGATTTGCTTCTCTGGGCCGTTTAGGAGGATCATTTATTCAATTGTGTGCACTTAAAAAGCCTCCGTGGGGGAGTATGTTCTCTACTAATGTGTCTGGGTTCGCTCAAGGCAGCAATAGGCAAAACGAAAGAACAGAACAACTAATACAAATCATTTAGGTTCCCAGTCTGTAGTGAGTCACATCTGAACCCCATGAGATGGATAATGAGTGTTGTCATGCTCTCTATCCTAGCATCCTGCTTTATTTTATCCCCTTATTTGGTCTTAATGCGAGGTGTCATCTCACCTGTCAATGGGTCTGAGTAATATTATTAGTATTAACCTGGTTGAGATTAAATGTACTCTCATTAGGGAAATGTGGGCAGAAGGACAGTAAAGGGAATTAAAACGAGATCAAATATGCAAAAGGTTGATGAGTGGAACTTGAAATGTTTCTGCACGAAACAAAGACTTGACTTTACATTAAAGGGTTGTAATTAGGATAAGGTGTTAGCTAAGCCAAAACCCGATAACCCAGAGACCCCTCCCCCACAGAACACGAGGGTCCCGTGACCCTGGTGGGGGTTACGGACGACGGCCTCCGAGCGCTGGCCGCCACCTCCACCGGTAACCTGGGTTACCTGGACGTGAGCGGCCGTGGCTACAACACGCTGATGAGGTCGCACACGGACCGTGTGCTGGCGTTCGCCTGCGACGGCGTGCGGAGACACCTGGCCACAGCGTCTGGCGACGGCTCTGTCCGTATCTGGCACATGGACTCCCTCCAGCAGGTCGGCCCACCTGGTTGATTCATACTATAACACTGCTGTTGTCGCATTCAGGCTTATGCTGTACTGAATCCACCGCCCCTGTGTGTGTGTGTGTGTGTGTGTGTTTCCGTCCAGCTGTATGACTTTGTCTCTGAGGACAGCCCCCGCGTGCTGTCCTTCCACCCCAGCCAGCAGCTCCTCTCCTGCGGCTTCAGCTCGGGCCTCGTCAGGGTCTTCGAGGTCTGCAGCGCCAAGATGCTGTCCGAGCACAAGTGGGTCATGCACACCACGTGTCAGAGTGACATGTTTCTGTCAGACAATGTTTCCCCCGGTGCAATGGATCCATGATCCATAGACTTCATAGTCTAACACAGTGGTTTTAAATCTTTTTGTGCTCAAGGATCACCAAAGGGCAAGCCAAAATCTCTAAGACACCTGTATTGTTTGTATGCATGTTTGTGTATGTTTTTACCAACTATTGTGTGTTTCATATGGTTTTGTATGTTTGTATTTATGTTTTGTAACTGTGTCGTCCAGGCAGCATCGGGGTGAGGTGGTCAGCCTCCTCTTCTCTCCCAGTGGAGAGTTTATGTACAGTGCTGGGTCCGCAGGCTTCCTGGTGCTCTACAACGCTGACGACGATCACAGTGTGCTCAAGGTGCAGGGTACGTACACACACACACACACACACACACACACACACACACACACACACACACACACACACACACACACTGCTTACTTACTGCTGATGTAAAGTTACGTTGATGTTTATGTTGCCATGTTCGTTTTTTATAACATGGGATTTAAAATTCATGGAAGAAGCTATATAATAATATACCGTATGTTGAGTAACAATACAGACTGAAGTGTAGATATAAATGTATTTAACAAATATTTTGAGTGTAGTGTTGGGTGAATAAGCACAGTACAAAAAACCCAAATCAACCATGATCCAGGCAACGCCGTGGCCCATGGTACTGAGCGTGGTCCAGGGGCCCTGGCGGTGAGCAGTGACAGTCGTTGCCTGGCCCTCATCGGGCCCTCTGAGTACATCGTCACCCTGGCAGACGCACGCACCCTGGATGAGGTACGCGTCTTCACAGAGTCTTCTTTTGAGTCATTGAATGCGGGGGTTAGCTGAAAATAGATGTCAAAGATGACCGTCCCTTTGTCCAACACAATACATTCCTTCTTCCTTCTTCTACATTTTTTACATTCCTTGCTCTTTGGGGGGCTAGGGTTAGGGGGTGTTATAAATATGTGTGCGTGTGCGTGCGTGCGTTCCGTGTTTCCAGCTGCTGCGTGTGGACGTGAGCATCCTTGACGTGGTGAGCAGCAGGTTGGATGCGGCCCTCAGGGTGTGTTTCTCCCCGGGGCCCTCCGAGGCCCACCTGCTGGTCGCCACCTCGGCCAACAAGGTCCTGTGGATCAGCACCGAGACCGGCCGGCTCCTCAGAGAGGTGACGCTGTCTCCGTGCTATCCCTGCCGTCAATCGATTTGGAACGTAGATATTTTAATATATATCGGTAAAGACGTATTTCACGCTCTGATCCGACAGGTGTCCGAGGTTCACAAACAGGCGTGCGTGTCGCTGGCGGTGAGCGAGGACAGTAGCTACCTCCTCACGGCCGGAGACGACGTGCTCAAGGTGTGGGATTACAACACGTTACAACAGGTAATCAGTCTACGGCCCGCTCTGTCCCATAGATGTTACGCAACTTCTCCTGCATGGGCTCGTGGGTGAAAGGGAACGGGGGTTGAAATCCTGGACGAGCTGCCGGGAGAGGCACGTGTTGCACTACCGCCATCTGGTGGACGGTCCCTAGCCGTCTATTCCGGCATCACTATGCCATGTTCCCTGTGTGAATAGTGATTATCACCAGCGGTTATCCCAGTAATTTACCAGGAAGTACGTGTGAAAGGGGCTAAAGAGAAGAGCGAGAAAACAGACAAGGCTTTTCACCTCCTGTGTTCTGCTCTGCTAGACGGTCAGAGGTCACGCCCAGCGCATCCAGCAGGCAGGCTTCACCCCCGACCAGATGGGCGTGGTCTCGGTGGGCGACGCCATTTTCTTCTGGGACTTCCTGGCCAAACCCGCGCACTGCTTGAGTGACAACGGGTACTGACCAATCGCACACACGTTTGATTGTTTGTTGCTATTGACATATTAATTAGAAGTTGATTGTACCCTTCATAGAAAGGAAAACAAGGGTGTAGCTCATAACCGTGATATTAATGAAATGACCTGTTGACCAAGCTAGTAACTGGGGGCAGACGACCGCTAATACGCAGAGCTACACCTGTGTTTACCCCATTCAACGACAACAATGACATGCGCCCTACTGCTTTGTACTTCCTCACAGCTCTCCGTCTAAGACGAGCTCCGTCTCCCCTCTCAAATCAGGTAACGGTCACTCAAAACTGAGCCTATAGACCCCTTTCACGGGTGTGTTGTCGTAGGACAGACACAGGTGTCACTCATAACACTAATTATGGGTCTCCTCATGCCTCTGTGATATAAATATTCAATGTAGCTGAGGTATTACCTACCCATACGCTCACGGGGTTCTGCTCGCTAGCTCACTCTCTTCCTCCCCATAGTGCTAACATCCCGGCGGAAACCCACAGAGAGCGGACCGGCGCTGTCCAATGGGATGCCCCGACGGACGGCGCCCCTCCCCTCCTTCTCCCCCCCGCGGTGGGACATTAGCGCCCTAGGCGGTGTGGACCCAGAGGGTATGAGGTCATACTGCTGCCACATGTCACAGCTCACATGGATAGGTCATCGCTTATTATGTACTTGTTCTGGGCTCTTGGTAAAGCGTATTTGACTTTTATGAACACCAAAGATGGAGAGGAATAACCAAGAGTTAGAAAGTACTGAATTTGTTTTTTGTTCCTGTAATAACTTTAAAAATTATAAATACAATTTATTTAAACAGGGACTAAACCTTAAAAACACTTTTAAAGACTGTTGTTTTGTCTCTCTGTCTCTACCTTCTCAGTGTTGGGCTCCCTGTCCCTCGGTGAGGACCCCGAGGGGTCTCCCCCTGTCCCAGCCCAGGTCTCTGGTCCTGGTCTTGGTCCCTCCCCTGGTCCCCAGTCCGCCTCCACCTCCTTCCTCAAGGTCACAGAGCTGGTGGAGTCCTCTCCCCCCAGGACCACTCACAACTCCTCTCTGCTGGAGAAAGGTAGACGGTCCTGGTTGAGGTCTTGTCAAACCCAATGTTGATGATACAGCAGGGAACTTGAAATGTTTTGTCTCATGAATTTGATTATTTTTAGACTATAAACAATTGAATGAAATTCGAGTGAAACTCCAATGAAAGGTTGACATAAGGAATTGATGAATATTTTCACGGGTCTTCGTTAGAATCTGAAGCCAAAGAGCAGATCCGGCCAGACTGTTACAAGCACTTCACCCCACGCTACAAGACCTCTCTTCTGGATCAGGTACGGAACATGCTACGACACAGCGTGCTATGTAGCGTGCTATGTAGCAGATGGACGGATAAATACAGTCCTTTGATAGGTGACTATGCTGAGAGTAAATATTATTCTGCCCGCCCAGACTGCTGTGGCCCCGCCCCCAGGAGAAGAAGGCTTGAATTTAAAAGCAGTGATTGGCTACAACGGCAATGGGCGGGACAATATGGTTTGGAGCCCAGACACAGGTAAATATCGCTCTCTTCTGTAGAAAACAAGACGAGATCACCCTGGTGGAATACATATACAGAGTATTGATCACCTGCTGTGTGTTGCAGGGGTGTTTGCCTACTCCTGTGGCTGTGTGCTGGTGGTGGAGAACCTCCACACAGGGGTCCAGAGGCACCTGGTGGGTCACACAGAGGAGATCTCCACCCTGGCCGCGTCCAACGACTCACTGGTACCTCCCGCACGTCACTCACCTTTTAGGATGTTTCACATCTTTAAATGTCCATAAAGATCATGGTCACACTCATTTAAAATAGATCCACAACCAGAAATGTGAGTGTGCAGGTCCCTGCAATTAGGGAGGTTTTCTTCTACGTTTTATTAGCATCTCAAGCAAGTTAGAGGTTAGTAATCGAACCCCTAACCGTGAGTCTCCTCATGACCACTGTCCTCCCCTAACCCAGACAGTGGCCTCCGCAGCAGCCGGCAGCAGGGGCAGCAGGAGTCTCATTTGCATATGGAGTGTTCAGAGTGGCGCCTGTCGAAACACCATCTCCTACCACAGGGGGGCGGTGCAGAGCATGGCCTTCTCTAGAGATGACCTCTTGTTCCTCTCAGTAGGTCAGTGTTGACCCCTTAAAATAAAGATGAAAACATGACTTAAAAGAATGTCCAAATGTTGTCTTCTGTCATAAGAACGTAAAAGGTTCATAATACATCTAGAGAAAACAAATATAACATGCTTAGGAAATAATCTAAGCGTCTAATACAGCATTTGAATGTATTCTCAAAATTGAATTTGACGAGGTTATTATATTATAGTTCTATACATTTACAGATCACTCATCAATCATTCATCAGTCACATGTGTTTACCATTTAAAGGGGCCCTATTCTGCCACCAGGTGTGAGTGTGATTGGCCATTACCAGCCTAGTGACATCACAAGTGGGAGTGTCCACCCAGATGTATGATGGATAGATAAGCCTACCAGTACGGTCCACTGGGTAGGCCGGTAGACTGATCTAGTCATCATACATCTGGGTGGACACTCCCACTTGTGATGTCACTACAAGGTAGTCACATGACAATTTTGAACGGTTATGCCCGGTGCTTGTAAAACCAGGCATAGTAGACCACTGCCTCTCCGTCTCGTTCTTCCTGCAGGGGACTTCTCTGACCCCGTGGTGGCGCTGTGGAGCAGCAGGACCTTCCAGCTGCTGTCCACCGTGAGGGCCGGTGGGCCGCTGCACCACGCTGCCTTCAGCCCCGCCAGGGCCAGCCAGCTGGCCTGCGTGGGCAGCCAGGGGGCGCTGTTCTGCCTCATCGACTCCAAGCGCCACGATGTCGACCTCAAGGTACGCAGATGTCATTGGGATGGTACATTACATTTCTTGATTTTAATAGTAGTACCAATTCACTAAGGTGGAAGAGTACTAGCGGTAGCTTTAGCAGGTTGTTGAACTTCCTGTGTAGTTCCAGCAGGTCAGCACTCCAGCGGGGCTGGGCGGGGCCAAGCTGACCTCCCTGAGCTACGGCGCGGACCCCCTGCTGTTCACGGGCAGCGCCGGCGGACACGTCTGCGTCTGGGACTGCAACCGCCAGCGCTGCTTCATGACCTGGCGGGCGGACGACGGAGAGATCGGTACGAACCGCCGCTCTGAACTGCCGCTCTGAACCGTTGCTCTGAACCGCCGCTCTGAACCGCCGCTCTGAACCGCCGCTCTGAACCGCCGCTCTGAACCGCCGCTCTGAACCGTCGCTCTGAACCGTCGCTCTGAACCGCCGCTCTGAACCGTTGCTCTGAACCGCCGCTCTGAACCGCCGCTCTGAACCGCAGCTCTGAACCGCCGCTCTGAACCGCTGCTCTGAACCGTCACTCTGAACCGTCATCATCAACATCATGTATGAACGTTATATTGGAACAGAAATGACAATTAAAGTCAGTCAAAGTCATTACATGATGAAGGTTCTACATGTAATCATCTAATCATAGTTTATTGTCATATCAGAGCTAGGTAGGGCTAACGCAGGTGGTGGACGCCCATAGTCGATCCTTTGACCCCTCTTCCCCTCTGCACCCAGGGGTCCTGCTGTGCGGCGGGCAGCGGCTCCTGACCGGCAGCAACACCCGCCGACTGAGGCTGTGGGGGGTGGCGGCAGTGGAGGCCCTGAGGTCGGATGTGCATGCCTCCAGCACCACCCACAGGTGAGCCACACATACAGCTCCCCAAGACCTGGACGCAAAGTATGACTTTTAGAGGCTCCTTATAATATTTGTACTGGTCTGTGGTACAATTGTCTGAAAAAAGTACAGCTTGTTTTAATGTTCTCTGATATTAATATTATTTGAATAATCACATACTAATATTCTCTTGTATTATCAAAACAAATGAAAGTCAACAGATGTATATCATGATAACATATGTTTCAGACGCCTTACTCGTTAAAACCAGAGTGACTGTCTCCACTACAGTGTAGACTACTTGACATAAGAAGAAGTAGCCTTGATTTGTTGTCATCGATTTGAAGCCCCTTGCTTCCCCGTCCCTCAGCGGGGCCCGCGTGCTCCTGGAGCAGGAGATCCTGCTGGACGGTACAGCGGTGAGCGCGGCCTTCGACGAGGCCCTGCACATGGGTATCGTGGGCACAACGACGGGCACCCTGTGGTACATCAACTGGCTGGAGAGCAGCAGCATCCGCCTCATCAGCGGACACAAGACCCAGGTACCGCCCGACACCGCTGCTCTATATAGTCTAGGCTGGACGACGTTGGGACTGGGTTCGATCCCCGGTGTCCGAAGCTTACCTGTGGGCGTCATTGAGCAGGAAGAGCTTAACCCCAATCCTGGTCCTGAATGACCTCTGTCTGCATTCACTGTAAGGCCGGAGATAGAGTTGCTTTTTAACCACCGTTGCGTAGACAACCGGCTGCGTCGTGAATGGAGTTGTTCACATACTTGTCTACGTACTTTGTGTGTTATGGGAGGGCTCCACTAGAGGGAACACCAGACATCTCAGCAGCACAGCTAACATCTGAGGGCAACTGTTGGAATGTTTGCACATTACACACCCAAACACATTTGAACATGTCTTGCTTGCCTCCTTGCTGAGCCTCCTAAATCCACTGTGTGTATATTCTACTCCTCCTCCTCCTCCTCCTCCAGGTGAACGACATAGCATTCAGTGCAGACGAGAGCCACTTCGCCACCTGCGGTGAGGACGGCAGCCTCAGGGTGTGGTCCGTCCCCAGCAGGGAGCTGGTGGTGCAGTTCCAGGTTCTCAACCAGGTGAGTGGGAAATAAAGGTCTAAACTCATCGCTCTCTCCACCATCTACTTCCCTCCCAAACCTGTAGGTGGCGATAGCACGCTTTTCAACTGATAGTTACACTTAGGATGAGAACCACATTGACTTTTTTGTTCCAAAGTATTAATTTGCCGTGAACAAGGTGAGATTTGGTTTCAGATTTTAGCTAACGCCCCTTCTTTGTGTGTGTGTGTGTGTTTGACTCCAGGGCTGTAGTTGTGTGTGCTGGACCCCAGCGCCGGGCCACCCTCCTGGGGCCGGTGCGTGCGTGGCGGCGGGCTACAGCGATGGAACCCTCCGGATCTTCCGTCTGGCGTCCGGGGAGATGGAGAGGAAGCTGCAGCCTCACAGAGCCCAGATCACTGCCATACAGTACTCTGCCCACGGTGAGACACCACCTTACAGATGACCTCGACAAATGAAAAGTACTGAGTATTTTCTCATTTTATCAGGAACTTTAGTGAAAAAGAATAACTAAATAAATATAGGCCTAGCCTACAACATGAGAATGTAAAATATCAAAGATAAACAAGTATAGCAGTAATTAGGGCAATACAGACTAAATATTAACACAATGAGATTTGTGATAAATAATCATCAGTAATGTGGATACAATGACTAAGTGTGTAAAGGTTAATAATAGAACAGCTACAATAGTCTGGTAAGTATGATTTTACTGCAGTCCAGCCACTTATTCACGATATTATGCCGTTATCTAGTCTCATATCATGATATTATGGCGTTGTCTAGTCTCATATCATGATATTATGCCGTTATCTAGTCTCATATCATGATATTATGGCGTTATCTAGTCTCATGTCATGATATTATGACGTTATCTAGTCTCATGTCACGATATTATGGCGTTGTCTAGTCTCATATCATGATATTATGACGTTATCTAGTCTCATGTCATGATATTATGGCGTTGTCTAGTCTCATGTCACGATATTATGGCGTTGTCTAGTCTCATATCATGATATTATGGCGTTATCTAGTCTCATATCATGATATTATGGCGTTATCTAGTCTCATATCATGATATTATGCCGTTATCTAGTCTCATATCATGATATTATGGCGTTGTCTAGTCTCATATGATATTATGACGTTATCTAGTCTCATGTCACGATATTATGGCGTTGTCTAGTCTCATATCATGATATTATGGCGTTATCTAGTCTCA
>OMKP01080855.1:0-11407 GCA_900302375.1 Bathygadus melanobranchus
AGGAAGGTAACACACACACACACACACACACACACACACACACACACACACACACACACACACACACACACACACACACCCACACCCACACACACACACACAGACACACACACACACACACACACACACACACACACACACACACACACACACACACACACAGCAATGCCAGTTCTATGAGTTGCTCTGAAGTGATGTCTGGTGTCTTTCTCAAGGTCATTCCCAAAGACTACAAAACAATGGCAGCGCTGGCTAAAGCCATCGAGAAGAACGTTCTGTTTTCACACCTGGATGACAATGAGAGGAGGTACCTGTCCTTGTCCTCATTGTGTTCTTTATACCTTAGTAAATATTCAACCTTTGTTGATTCTATTTATTATTGACCATTTGTAGCGACATATTTGATGCCATGTTCCCCGTGACGTACATCGCCGGGGAGACGGTGATTCTGCAAGGTGAGGGACAACAGCTTGTTTCATCCTTCATATCCATCACTTCAAATCCATCATTTGTCATTTTTTATGAATGCTCCTGTGTTATGCTCACAGGTGACGAAGGGGACAATTTCTATGTCATCGACCAGGGAGAGATGGATGTGAGTACGACTTCACCGTTCTGCCTTTAGGAAATCTCCACACATTTTCCCTCAACACAGAAAAATGGGAAAAGGTTTTTTAAAAAGCCTTGGTCTTCCTTCCTGTTCGGACCAGGTGTACGTGAACAACGACTGGGTGACAAGCATCGGAGAGGGGGGCAGTTTTGGGGAGCTGGCCCTCATATACGGGACCCCCAGGGCTGCCACCGTTCGGGCCAAGACCAATGTCAAACTGTGGGGCATCGACCGGGACAGCTACCGGAGGATACTCATGGTGAGGGAGGACTTACAGCACATCCACTTCCCATTGGTTGACCGTTGACTTGACCGCCTGGTCGGTTGTTAAACAACACGTGTCTGTCAACAGGGAAGCACGTTGAGGAAGAGGAAGATGTACGAGGAATTCCTCCGCAAAGTGTCCATCTTGGGTGAGCTCCGTGACATTGTGTTTGTCTGTCCGCTGGCCCGAGCCTGTTGAAAGGTGGTCCACCTTGAGACCCCCCATAGTACACCCCCCAGGTGACTCACGAGGCTGCAGTCACCACCATTACCCTCTTCACACACTTCCTCCTGTTCTATAATAATGATGTCATGGTGGACAGGATGGACAGAACAGAAGGAAGGACAATGTGATGAATTGATACATGTCTGGTTTTATTAACCGTCATGTCCCCGCCCCTTCTTCCCTGTGTGGGCGTGTCCTCTCGTGGACCCTCCCTCTTTAGAATCCCTCGACAAATGGGAGCGTCTGACGGTGGCCGACGCCCTGGAACCGGTCCAGTTTGAAGATGGCCAGAAGATCGTGGTCCAGGGAGAACCTGGAGATGAGTTCTTCATCATCCTGGAGGTGGGTCCACTCACACACTCACACACTGCATACGTGTGAATACGATTCTTTAGAGAAAGGCAGACTAGCCTCACATGGCTGTACTGTACTCATGGTGTGTGTGTGTGTGTGTCCTCAGGGCTCTGCAGCAGTGTTACAGCGTCGCTCAGAGAACGAGGAGTTTGTGGAGGTGGGGAGGTTAGGACCGTCCGACTATTTTGGTAAGAAATCATTCAAGGAGACGTTTGTTCTGATTTCTATTTTTAAATAAATGACATCGTCTGTAGAAGCTTCCTATTTTGTAGCTTTGTTTTGTGTGTCTAATGTGCTCACATGTTTGTGTGTGTGTCTTTGTGTCTGTGTGTGTGTGTTTGTGTGTGTGTGTGTGTGTGTGTCTTTGTGTCTGTGTGTGTGTGTGTGTCTGTGTCTGTGTGTGTCCAGGGGAGATCGCCTTGCTGATGAATCGTCCCCGTGCTGCCACGGTGGTGGCCCGCGGGCCCCTGAAGTGTGTGAAGTTGGACCGGCCCCGCTTCGAGAGGGTGCTGGGGCCGTGCTCGGACATCCTGAAGCGTAACATCCAACAGTACAACAGCTTCGTCTCCCTGTCTGTCTGAGTCACACGGGGACGGTACCCCCGGCCCCTTCTCCATCCATCCCAGACTTCCCGCTCCTACCTCCACCCGCCACCACCTCTCTGCCACCTCCCCACCTCCCTCCCCACCCCTGTGTTTCTCTTGGGGTCCACCAACGCAGTTCTGCTTGGCAACACTATCTTCTGTCTGCGGTTTCCTGCTGTGTTTGTTGTCGGTTGTTACTTTAAGCCAATCAGCCGCGGTACGTGACCCTGCAGGCGTTCACACAGCGACATGCTAGCGTTCACACAGCGACATGCTAGCAGCGACATGCTAGCGTTCACACAGCGACATGCTGGCGTTCACACAGCGACATGCTGGCGTTCACACAGCGAGATGCTAGCGACATGCTAGCGTTCACACCGCGACATGCTAGCCGCTCCATAGGTGTACACGCAGAGTCACTGTTTCTTTACCCTCGTCATTTGGTAGTAGTGATTATTATTATTATTATGATTATATATTATTTTGTTGAAAGTTATGTAGGACAATCAAATGGGAAACTCGTGTTACGTACTCATCTCCTGGTGAGCTGAGTCTCCCTGGTGCAACAGTTGGCTGGTGGTGAACATACGCGATGCTGTTGAGCAAGGCTGTAAACATGGGATGGGATTTCATTCATCATTCATTGATTTTGGAACAGACATTATTTGTCCTAGGTTGTTATGGATTGGCTAAGCTAATCATTAGCACCTCATAATTGTGGTTAATCCCCCCCCCCCCCCCACCTCATTTGTATTCCAGTCAGGATTTTAAATTAAGACCAGAAGATCTGTGGATAACAAAGGCATATTATTTTTTAAGAATATATTTAGGTTTTGGCTTTCCACCTGGACTGCGGTCATTTGGTCAAGTGTTGCCAAGGGACATCATGTAGTCGTTTGTTAACCGCAGACATCATAATATTATTATGTCGCTAAGCAAAGTCCCTTGGTAATAAACCACATGGTGTTCAGTGGGTGAACTATGGTGTAAACCGGGGTTTTGGACTACAAACTGACACGCTCTGTTTAATCACACCTCACTTGAGAGAGCTTGTACAATCAGTGTATGCTTTGTTGTTTTGCTGTATAGCTTCCAGACTGGTGCCAAATGTTAGCCATCACCATACGTCTGGTATGGTCCCTATCGGCAGTTCCAAAGGGTTCCAAATCAATTAGGAAGTGATTTAGGTTGCGTTGACCTCCTGTTGGTAGAATCACCGTCCAAGAACTTCCTGGGATATTTGAAGGATTAAACAAACATTTAGTGTTGCGTGTATTTCAGTATTTTTCTGACATTTTCAGTATACATCAAATAACTTTATGTCTCTTCTGCCATGGTTTGTAAACAACAGAACGTTCTTATTGTAGAGTTAATAATGATCGTCGTTACTATCAACACAGACCAACCGACAACACACATGTTGCCATGGCTACGGTCTGGGGTGGTGGAGAACATATATTAAAAAGTGTTTAAATGTCTTTTTAAAAAGCTTATTTTTCCATGAATTCTATTTCAGGTGTTGAGTGCCACAACATAAAGGAAACAGTTATGTAAATGTGTCGTGTGTAACGTCATGGCTTATCTTATTATTTTACAAGTAGCTCAAAAGGCTTATCTTAAATTATTGCAAATTGAAAAATCCCCAGATGATTTAACAGATTCAGGGCCTTGAAGTGAAGTCATGAATGAGAATGTAAAAGTAGTCTTGAGTGAGACAATGGAAAACAACGACTGTGAGGGTGAAGCTGAAGTGGTGACTACTGTGGAGATGAATGGCCGGTGAGAAGCTGATTGTGATCTCCATGCTGGCTGTGTGTGATGTGAGAGGCCTGCTGTGAATGACTGTGTGTGGCCAGGAAGCACGCATACCCCTCTTCCTCTCAAAGAGGCAGGCTATTTTCAAAATAAAAGTTTGATTATTTGCTCCCTTTGAACTGCGTGGTAACTATTTAGATTGTGTAATATGTACTTATGCATTTTTCTTAATATTATTGTAACTATTCACTTTAGTTTTATTTTTCGTTTTAGTTACTCACAGAAATGTTGACTTCTGTGTAATAGGTCGAATACTTCATTCCTTTCTTCACTGCTTGTCGTCGTTCAGCAGCTTTTATCCACAGATTCTGTACGCTTTTACTCTGATATTCCTCTATTCAGTGTACCAACATGTTTCCATTTAATGCTGACATACAAACTGATGGATTTATGACTGACTGACTGACTGACTGACTGACTCAACACCATTGTACTTTTTATTGACTTTGGAAAATGAATATTATATCCCTTCTATTTGTGCTTGGTTACATTTGGTTCTTGTGTCATCAGCTTTCTTGAGTTTGTAAAACAAGAAAAAAAAACAAAGCAAAAAAAAAATCGAATTCCTAATGTACAGGAAATGACGTTGTTGGGGGCGGGGCTTAAGGTTTGACACCTTGCCCTTTTCATTAGGACACAGCGTTGGGTTGACGCATTGAATCACGCTGCAGTCGTCCCCGTTTGCCTTAGCTTACCGTACCAGTCACTCCTGCTAGCCCCGACTCCAGCAAGTTTGTTAGGCCCGCAGAGGAACATCGTTTTTCTATTCTGCCCTATAAGACTGTATTCAGTTCTTCTTCCTTTTATGTGCAAAGATGTTTATCCTTTTGGTATAGATTGTTTCAGATGGCAGTTTAAGCAATAAAAAAATTAAAAAGCACACTGTTTTTGGTTGTTTTTTAAGTCGTGTGTGTGTGTAGTTATTTACTAATCCTCGTAATTAAGGAAGTATTTTCAGTGTCAATTAAACTACAACCATGGGAAATGGGGAACATAATTGAACAGGTAATTAAATCTGTGAAAATGAAGCATGCATATGAGTTGTTACAGTAAACGCTGTCTTCCACTAGAGGGCAGTAATGAAACACTACATCTAATTGTGGGTTTTTTTATATTCCTGTAGCCTACAAATACTTTTGTTATTTTGCTGCCGTTTTTTTAATTCTATTTGGCCCAAAATAATTAGATATATTTTCAGTAAATTCTGTGAATATTCAATTGGTAATTGGTTTGAACACAAGCCTGGCTCTATATGTATACTGTTTTAGATGAGCCTTTTATGTAAGTCTTTATTCAAATCCAGACAGATCACTTCCTGTCCACTACTCCACTAGGCAGCTTAGCTTTGACAAATCCTTGCTCATTAGCGGACTTCCCGACACATGAAGACAAAAGGTGTTCCAGACAAAGGTGGAGACAATGGGCCAAGATCCTCACAATGGGCTCGCTTCACTGTACTGGATGTTGAAATGTTAACATGACGCAGTTGTCTGGATGGCCTCATCCATGGCCGTGTCTCAACAGGTTGGAGCTAGCTTAAAGACAATAAGCCTCTTGGAAGGGTTCATGAGGAAAGAGCGTCTAGAAGTCTGGGAAACACAGACTGAAGCATGTCGACTCCACCACTGCTCATACTGCACTGTCGTGGCAGCTTAGCTTTTCAGTTCTGTGAGAGGTCGTCATACGTGCTTCTCCTTCTCCAGGCGGCTTGTCCAAATCACAAGCAGACTGCAGTCTCTGGAGTCTTAAATGATCCCTGCCAGAACAAGCAAGCTTGAAAACACTTCCATCAATGTCCGTTGATGGCTGTTCATTGATAACACCGTTGGGGGTATGTCGCTACGATCTGTGTTTAATCTCTTCCATGTGTCTTCACGTGGAAGTGTGTCACACGTGCACAAAACAATGTCCTTCCACAGTCTTCAAACAAACATGAAGTCTATGGGCCTCCACGGAACAAGACCAAGTCCCTCCTCGTCCTCCTCCTCTGCTACCTCTCCACTCCCTTCCCCGCCAGAGTAGTGGCCCACGGTGGGTCCGTGGACCGGGCGAAGTCCGTAGTGACCACCTGCTCCTCGCCCAGGTCTCGCACACAGCGGACAACCACCTCCAGGACCGTCTGCAGCCGGCGGTCCAGCGCCAGCAGGTGGGGCTCGGTCAGGATGGGCCGCAGGGGGTCTGACCCCAGGGACTCACGCATCACGTCACTGAGGCGGTACCGTGCCTGTGAGAGCAGCTGGAGTCTCAGCAGTGTTGATCGCTTAATGCTGATGATGGGGGGGGGAGAGAGAGGGAGAGAGGGGAGAGAGAGAGAGTTAACCCCACCCAGACACAGAAAGAAAGAGTAAATTGTTTAGCAGTAATTCAAAAATGAATCCTAAAATGTAAACAGCGGATGGACAGAGGACACGGTACTTACATGCAACACTGAGATAACGGGGCCAGAATGGACATCACGTCTTCAGAGGGCCTCCCAAACCTGGAACACAGGTAGGAGGTACCAGCAGTTAGGGTGTTCCTTCCGACTCACAGCAGGAAGGTCCTGGGTTCGATTCCCCAGGGTCCACCGGCCTACATGTAAGCATCCTATAGAGCAAGATGCCCTAACCTATACCTGCTGTGAAGTCACTCTGTAACTCAGACAATGTGTGCTTCTCACCCTCTCGCATTGTCAAGGTGTAGAAGGAAACCGTCATCACCGAATTTGGTGAAGAGCTCATAATGGTGCCTGTCCATGTTACCTGTAGTGAGAGAGCCACCAATAATGACACTGAAAGGTCATGGAATACATACATACATATATATATATATACACTGTATATTTATGCAGTTCGAATGAGCAGTGCAGATGGTGAGCTAAAGGCTACGAACCCATGAGGAAGTCAAAGATAGACATGTCGATGATATTCAGGAGTCTGTTGCCAGAGTTGTAGGGGTACGTTTGCTTGATGGTGTCGCAGTAGAACGGGTTGACCTCCCAACTTGAAGACATAACAAGCAGAACACGGTGAGACACGGTGAGACACGGTGAGACACGGTGAGACACAGTGACGGCGATGCAGAAATGGAGCCATTATGTCTCATGTAATGTGTTTGTGTCTCTGTTGACTGAATGGAGCAGATTGACTTGTGGGCGGTTCCCTCTAGTCCTCAGGTGAAACTCTTTAGGTAAATGAAGCGTTCACATTCATTTGTACGTTTGTAAATCTTTCTTTTGTGAAATATGCTGCTGCTGCTCTTAATGACGTTGAAATTGTTGCCATGGGAAACGGTTTTAATGTCACGTGATGATCATCATCGAGTTGTTCATCATACCAAATAATTTGACACTCGTGTGACAGCAACACATGAAGTGTCTTTTAGTCCTTAGCTCAAATCTGTCGTATTTATTACAAATGTCCGCCCCCTTCTCCTCCATGTGTATTACAGCAGGACAGATCTACATTGTGATGCGTGTGTCTGGGGTCGGGGGTCATACTCCTTGCGTCCGTCGAAGGTGTAGGAGCGTATCCAGGGGCTGGGGATGGACACCCGTGGGGCCAGGCTGAGACCGGGCAGGTAGCTGGACAGAGACCCCTCCAGCATGTCAGGTCGGCCGCACACAGCGTACTCCGTCTTGCACATATACAGACACTTGGCGAAGAAGCATGTGTTTTTATCTGCCGGGGGGGGGAGATGTTTTTCAGAGGAGTACTATAATGAGGACTATATCTACTTATAAATGCAATCCACTCCACCCACACTTCTCGCCTTTCAGATGAGATGTTGAACAGATGACAAACTGTCTCCCTGCGGTCACTAAAGATTCCTGTTTCCCAAGCTGCCTCTTGTACCAACATGTCTCCCTAATCGTCCCCCTTTTGGTCTGTAGTTGGATTGTTTACTTCCTGGCGTCTCCACGGTGCTAGCCGGTGTGAGGTGAGGTTCTGCCAGCCGTGCCTCACCCAGGTGGGTGAGGTGAGGTGTGATGAGGACAACACTTCAAACCCAAAATGAGCTGTGACCACATGATCCATTATGAATGTTGACATGTTTATGTGCAGCCAGGCGGTGGCGTGGACCAGAAGAGAAAGAGAATGACGATGACGAAGGCCGGTTTACCGGGGGAGGTGAAGAAGACATTGCGCAGGTCCTGGTTGTGAGTGACGTGGAGGACCTCCCCCGTGACGTTCACCAGACGACCCACCACTGGAGGAACTCTCCGGAAGTCCAAGATCCTGCAGCGTGGTAAGAGTTACGTTATGGTTGACAACAAGAAAACAAACACCAACATCAGTAACTCAATAACAGTAATCAAGCTGGATGATTACTGTCCCAATGGCAGTTTGTTAGACAAAATGGCCGCCACCTGAACAGCAGGAATGAGGAAAATCAATCCAGTTTGAGATGTGGCACATTACAGCAAGATTAATGATGTTAACTGTGGCATGTGTGTGGTTGGTGTCTGGTTTAATCAGTCTCACCTGGCCAGAGTCAGGCTAATTGGTTTGGCTGGGTGAGCCGGCACACCTGTGGGCCATTGGCTAATCAAGGCCCACAGGTTAAACCAGCCACCACCACACACACACTTGGGAGTACTAGCATGCTAGCACAGTTACCACCTGCTCTGTCATTCATATGCAACAACGTACAATAAACCGGATTATTCACCACCTTCCTGTGTCTTCCTGTTTGGGGGAACCTGATAGAAAGCCGTGTCTGCCACATTAACCTAATTGAAATAGTGAACACATTGAGGAAGAACAGACTGATAATTGTTTTTATCCATCATTAAAGACATTATTGGTTTTTCACGCTGTATAATTGCTCTGTCTGAAAGTGGTGACTGACTGTATTTAATGACAGGACCCAACGCAACATGGATCCACCATCTCACCTCAGACAATGAGCTGGAAAAAGGTTTGTGCGTGCGTGCGTGTGTTCATTTTAACTTTGATATAATATATATAATATAATGTAATATTTAAACAGTTGTCAATAATTCTGTGATAAGTAGTAACCTGTCTACATTTTTGTGTGATGTTTACCTGTCTAAATGTTTACCTGTTTAAACGTTTACCTGTCTAAACGTTTACCTGTCTAAATGCTTACCTGTCTAAATGGAAGGCAGCGATCTCTGCGTTGTGCCTCTGGAAGTCCACAAAGTAGAAGACATCCTCAGAAGTGACCTCATCCCTCTGCTGCCTGACACACACACACACACACACACACTATATATAATACACAGTAAATTGATCATCAGCACATATAGCCATACTGCTGAGGTCGGGCCCTCTGTTTATAAATGGAGTGTTTTACCTCATGGGTTTAAACATGGCTTTGCCAAAGTCATTCGTCTTCAGAGCCAGCTTCAGATGGTGTCCACTGGGTTTCACCACTAGGAGAGAGACAGGGTAAGACTGAACATCATGACATTTTATTGACAGCACATTGGAATAAACCACTTCCAAAAGACAAAAATAGCAAGGACACAGCAGCAGGTAGTCAAGCCTAACGCTGTTGTGTTGAGTTCTGGTGGTGAATATTTTCTCTGCTTATGGGATGAGATAATAGAGGGGTTGATCGCTCGTGTTCCAATCACAAATCCTTCCTTTCTTTCTGGGTTTTTGTTTAGCTTCAGAGCAGTAAGCCAGGCTAACCACATGTCCTCCTATAGCTGCTCTGTGAGGACGAGTATTAATAGTTTACTCAGAGTTTCTTTTGAATGAAAATCAACAGACCAAACCATTTGGCATGAACGCCACAGTTTCTTATTGAAGTAGAATGTGTTTGCAGTTGATAAAGGGACACTAGCTGTTTCTGAAGTTGTTTTGGGTCGTATATGTGGTCAGCCAGTGTTGTGAAAGAGAACAGAATTAGAACATAGCTGTGTTGAAACTCCTGGGATAAAACCAACGTGTCTGCGAGATGAAAACAAAAAGTGACAAAAAGAAAACATTTCACTAAATTAGCATTTTAGCAGATGGAAGATAAACATGAGTTTTGGGAACTTTACTGGCACTTTTGATGCTCATTCTGAATCGTTATTTCAGTCATGAATGACTCACCTTTTACAGCTCAACTAAAAGTACACACTGTGTTAGGTTGTGTAACACACACTAACACGTGTAGAACACTTATCCCCCAAACCTGGGGCCACAAGTAACGTGTCTGTTGTACAATCAACACATTGACCGAACACTCTGCTGGTTTTCACTGATTTAAGATGGAGGTGGCGTGATCAAAGAGCTGGGACACCACACATTAAACGATGTTAATTAGCTAACAGCTCTGTCTGAGCGCGGACACGCCCCCCCTCCCAAGCCGTGGCGTCTATACAGCAGAGAGATGAGTCACTGACAAAGGTTATTTATGTGGGGGATTTTAGAGACAAATTAAAACGAATGAATTAGCCTCTTGTCTGCAAAACAGCACTGGTGTGTTGATGATCGTGTCTGGTGGTGCTGTGGAGCACAGAGAAACGATAGAGAGAGGATATAGGGACGTGGAGAGAGAGAGAGAGAGAGATTTGGCCGAGTCCTTGATTCATGGCGTCATCCTTCCAGCACAAACATCACATGTTCAGTAAGAGTATGTACAGTATATACAGTACATACTGTATATACAGTATGCATACTATACAGCATAGACTACTGTGTGTGTGTGTGTGTGTGTGTGTGTGTGTGTGTGTGTGCGCTGACCTGAGCTCACCTTGATCACAGTCACACACTCCTTTCAGGGCCTTCTCGTCCTGAGTGTAATCTGTAGGAGAGGAATATTTATTATGTCTGTCTGTCTGTCTGTCTGTCACTCATCTGTCTGTCTGTCCTGTCCAGGAACATTTATTATGGAACATTCATCAGTCATGCATTGCTGTCTGCCTGTCTCTCTGTCTGTCTCCAGCATCCAGCATCACACTAAAGAGTCTGTCTGTCTGTCTGTCAATCATATGTCTGCCTCTCTATCCGTCTGTCTCTCTATCTGTCTGTCTGTCTCTCTATCCGTCTGTCTGTCTGCCCATTTGTCAGTCTATGCGTCCCAGCACCTGCGCTGACGATGGTGAGTGTGTTCATGTCATGGAGGAGCTGGCTGATGGCCGGGTCTTCACGGGGGTACAGGCTGTAACGGTTTATTCCCAGGTGGAACTTCATCCAGCTAACATCCGGGTCAAAGTTCACCTTGTGTTTGGTAACGGTGATGTTTGAGGCTGCTGCTGCCTCGTTGTACATCTTCATGTGTCTGAGGGATAGAGAGGTGATACAACATGAGGTCACTTCCCTGGAATGAACTAACATGTATGATCCCATGCTCTCCTCTCCTCACCACCTCTCCTCACCACCTCAACTCTCCTCACCACCTCTCCTCTCCTCACCACCTCATCTCTCCTCACCACCTCATCTCTCCTCCTTTCTGCGCTTACTTGTATGTTTGTATTAGTACTTAGCATTGTGTAGCATCTTATCCTGGCTATCTTGCTGTCTACCAGCAAGGGGTCAAGCTAGCAATCAGGAGTGCTTGGAATGTATTTTCAAATCTTACCGTACCGTCAGAGATATGTTATATCTTTGTAAGTCA
>OMKP01080857.1:0-15369 GCA_900302375.1 Bathygadus melanobranchus
ACCCACCTCTCCTCCCCGACCCTCGCCCACCTACCCGATCAATACTTGAACCCCACCCCTCCTGGATCCTTAGCACTTCCATGTTTGTATGTCCTGGCACTTTGTAGGATCCTGTATGCTGGTATGTCCCGGCACTTAAAATAAAACTTAGCTTGTGTAGCATCTTATTCTGGCTACCTGCTGTTGGACAGTATGGAGTCAACCTAGCATTTGTAAGCTTGCAAACTTGTTCTATTGACCTGGCAACCAGGAACGCTTATAACTTGTTCTGTTCTAATTGTACTATACATTCAGCGATATATTGTTGTCTCTCTCTTTCGACAAATGTGTTACTTTTTTGTAAGTCGCTTTGGATAAAAGCGTCTGTCAAATGCTCTAAATGTAAATTTGGGGTTTGCATCATCCCATGCGGGACATAATGGATGGATGGATCATCCCATGCCTCTGCCTCCTAGCTTATGGCCTCCACCACTCACATGTTCAGCCTAACAATTGGTGTCAGAAGTGGGACCTGAACCCTAGTACCTTAATAGGGTTGAAGATGTAGGGTGAAGATGACCAGAAACGTTGGATGTCACTTGATTATACTTTTAAAGTTAACGTTAATAAGCTAAGTTACATGTGATGTTAATGTTAGCTATTTAGTGTTCTTACCATACATGTTTTATTGATAGCTAACGTTACTGGCCTATATTTATGATTTTGACCGAAACTGGTAGAAACTTATGTGTACTGCTATCTACAGCACTGTGCAAGATTATTAGAATTCTTGTATATGACTAGAGGAAAAAGACACATGTATATTTGTTCCACCACACCTGCTACACACAGTATAAACTGTAAGTACCAGTCTTGGCTACTTGACTTTAGACAGCTGATATACTCTCTGTGTATATAATGTATTTAAAAGACATCATCTGCATTTCGAGGTGTTGCTCCTGTGTTCCATTTTATCCTACAGATGTAGACAAACAGCCACACTTTAGTTAACTTTACATTTTAGAATAGAATAGAATAGAATTCCTTTATTGTCATTGCACAGAGTATATTTTTCATTACCTGAAGCATTTATTACACATTTATTCTCCTCTTATAGTAACAGTATGGATGATTGGTGACACCTACTTCCGGTGTGGTTCCCAGAGAGCGGCAGAGATCTTAGGAAGCAACCTCAGCATGCCGGACGTCCGCATCTGTTGGTTTGGCTGGAGTGGACTGCAGTGAAAGGCCTTCTCCCCTTCCTTTCCCACTCCCTGCGAGGAAGAGCAGCATCTGATGTCCTCATCAACTTGACGAAGTGGGACCTGCACCAGCTTCACCTCCAGCACACTGGCATGGAAATTATGTTCATCCACATTAAAATTATTGTTGCTATTAAAAGAATATTTAACTGTTATCAAAGCTTACTCCGTATAATCATGCTATGTTCAGCTTTCTCACAAGTGTTTCACAGATAGTATGTGGGGGAAAATGTAGCAATTCTTACTCTTAATAAAGTGTTCATGTTACTTGATTGGTAAAATCTTCATTGGTGTGTCAGAGCAAGCTGTGCCGATTCAGGTATTTAGTAATTATTATGTAATGTATTGTAATGTATATTAATGTATTATGATCAATAAATAATCAATTTAAACCATTAAATTGCTTGATTCTTTGTAAGGTATGTACCCTGGAGGCAGTGCTTAAGTGATGACTCTCAAAGTGTCCACTACACAGACGAGTCTTGTCAGGAGTACAGTCTTCTCATGTTGAGCATCCACTGCTCCAGCCTGTCTGGATAGGTGATCCAGACAGGAAGACTTTACACAGACAAATAGGCATGTCAAGTAATATACATTAGGTTAAGTAATATACATTAGGTTACCTCCTTCACAGATGCAATCGAAACAACTTCAATTGATTAAATGTTCAACAGATCATAATCACTTCATTTTGGCTAAAACAAAGGTGGTGGAAATTTCAGTCCTCATATTCTATCCGTTGCAATATCTATTCTTGTGTAGTTATGGGACGATTTCTTACACTTTTTTGGAAGTTTGCATGCGACCGTCAAATGCATAGTTTTTCCATGCCATATTCACTTATGTAACACAAGATTGACATACATTTAGTAAGTTCTGTAAGTGTTAAGGTACAAAAAATGGAATTGAATTTTTTTTAATTGAATGCAACGTACACGCTTAGTTTTCACTGAAGTCTAACGACACATCAACATACTTGCAATATAGTCTGTGTTAGTAACGCTACTTCGCTCCCCAGAGGGCTGACGGTCCTCGGCTCTGCCTTTTATCGTCACGTTACCGAGCCAGGTGTGACATGACGTTAACCTTAGTATGGCCAGTTTAACGTTAACATTGCATAACGTCAGCTAAATAACGTTATGCAATGTTCATTTATTTTCCAACCTCACAGACACATTTTGTTCAAAAGTATTATCACCTTAAATTCTAACACTCTCAACGTTTTGACTTCGGTGCGGTTTAACTGTGGCTAGCATACGCTCCTGTTAGCAAAGCTAATTAGCTAGTTAACGAGCTAAGCTAACAAGTCAGACACATTGTTTTCTCAGACAGGCTCCGACTGGGACAACTGGTTGCCATACCTTCTCTTCGTTTTTATTATGTGATTTTATTCTTGCTGTAAATTGTCTTTGAGTATCTTGAAAAGGACTATACAAAATAAATATATTATTATTTTAGTATTATTGTTGTTGTTATTATTATTATCACGGCTCTTATTTGTTTAAGTTGAGCCTGATAGTATTATTATATTACTTATTACGATTGCATTGATTGCACTGACCCTGACTGCTTTGTGTCCCACGCCGTTAAATGAATGAGACCCCTGGTCTATAAGTGAAATGTACAAAATACCACCAGGGGGAGTAGTTTACACATAGGCCTACTTCCCATCAAGGATCATGTTTTACTCTTTACCATTTACAAGTAATTTTACCAGCTTGATTAAATCATTATTTTCACACAGAAAATCACAAGCGTGCATTGGTAATTTAATACTTTGGATGACGTTGAATGACATGCCGCCATTAATAAGTTAAACCAGTTCATTATTATAATCACATGTTTGAATACATTTAGTCAATTAGCACACATTATTTAATTGTGTAAATAATCTACAAACTTGTGATTACAGCAATAGTTGTGGATTGATCAACTGATTCAGTGAGAGAATGGGGTTGTTTAATTTATTTTCTTAAATGAGAAAACAATTAAACATGTGGTATAATAATAACGCTAGACAATCTGTGAATAGGCCCATGGGACCAAAATAGTGAGCTTACCCTTTAATATCAACCAATATGTCGAATTGTAACTGACAATTCAAAAAAACAAATTGTAATTAACGAAATGAAATTGACTGCATTTTTATATTCAGCGCATATCTTCTTTCTGGCTATTGCGTTTCATAAATTACAAGAAAAAGAAATAACCCACTTGGCCTCAAGGGGCGTCGTTGTTTCCATGCTTTCTCTTGCATGCCGTAAAGTGCTGCAATTTTACACTGTTTTATTTGGTTGTTGAATCCATCATACTCGGGCCAAAATACGGTAAGAAGAAATAACGTCGCCGTTGCAATGTATTAGTTCTAAATATCTAATGGGACGAATAAACCTAGCATGAATCTCACATTTCAAGACGCATATGTTTAAGAAGCTTTATCTGGCTGACCGATGTCGCAGATCGCTATTTCATGTACTCTCAGTTTATATGCACATCCTAACCACTACAGAATACATCTTGTTCACACATCAGTTTGCTGTTTATTCCAAACATCCTATGTATGTGCGTCCACCTCGTGTGTTTTCGTTGGGTCTCTATACTAACTGTACCCATAACTTGCGAATTGGTTTATTATTATTGTTGCTTATTCCAAACATAGGATGTTTGTGGCTATGTCGTGCGTTTCCATCCTTTTATTTATACATAAAGCCTAGTTTATTAATACTATACTGTTTTTGTTGCTGTGAAGTACATTGCGTAAAAGTGTATTGGTTTCATGGATCACTGGTTCATTATGTGACTTGCGTGTTTTGTTTTCCCAGTCCTGCAGGTCCATCCTCCACAGGTGAGGTGGAGCCTCTGCTGCCATGGAGGTGGCCACCCTCCCTGTGGAGCTATGGAGGGTTATCTTGGCCTACCTCCCACTCCCCGACCTGGGTCGCTGTTGCTTGGTTTGCCATGCCTGGAGAGAACTCGTCCTCTCACTGGATAATACTCGCTGGAAACAGCTCTGCCTCGGCTGCCCAGAGTGCCGCCACCCCAACTGGCCGAGTCAACCCCACCAGGAGCCCCCGTCCTGGAGGGAGGCCCTGAAGCAGCATGCCCTGGCCAGTCGCACCTGGACCCAAAACGGCGTGGAGCTTCAATCTTCTGCCTGCCTCCACCTCTTCCGCCGGAGAAAGGATCGACGGATTTGGCACGTAGGTCCCGGTTGTGAATTTGAGACCTTGCGTGGGGCCCTGGCGGTTGCAGGGCCATATGACCGCGTGGTTCTTCACCCCGGGGTGTACGAGGAGCAGGCAGAAGTAGCGCTGAAGGTGCCTGTGGAGCTAGTTGGGCTGGGCCAGCTGGGAGAAGTGTCCTTGCTGGTGTGTGTGGAGCAACAGTGCCCTACAGCCAGGCTGTGCAATCTGGTCTTCATGCCAGCGTGGTTCTCCACTGTGGTGTATAAGGTGAGGATTTGTCTTAGTTTGTCTCAAATATGACGTGAACGAGGGGATCTTCATGTACGGTTGAGTGCCAAGAGCATGTGTTTTAATTTCAATCAGATGAAACTTGTCATGATTGTGTCTTTGTTTGTGGAAACTAAAATCTGCTCTCTGCAGACGTTGCAAAATATACCGGTATCATCTTCATCATTAATTCAAACCCTATATTAACTAAAAATGTATTTTTTTCTGTCTTCTCAACGTTTTGCCATTGCGGCCCCATTGCTTCAGACATCATGGGGGCACGTCCAGCTGGATAACTGTAACTTTGAGGGGGCGCAGCTGCAGATCCGGGGCCCAGGAACCTGCCAGGCCCGCTTTTGCTCCTTCTCACAAGGCAGCGCCGCAAACTTCCTGGGTGTTGCCCTCAGCTTACTGGATAGTTGTGACTTCTCAGGAAGTGACACCGCTTCGGTCACTGTGGATGGCTCCCCAGTGTCCGAGAGGAACTGGGCTTGCAAACACTTAGCAGCTTTGGCCAGAACATTAACATCCTGGGGCTCGTCCACGAATCGGAACCTGCCCAGAGGCACCCGGGGGACGAGGAACACTGACGTGGGTTCCATGGTTACTGCAGAGGACTGGAGCAAGGCAGCATGGCAGAGGAGCACCGGCGTACACTTGCTTGGTCAAGACACTGTGATCGAGGACAGCTGGGATGCGGATAAACCCGGAGGCGGAGCGCTGAAGAGCCACGAACAAGGAAACAATCAGACGTCATGGGACTACAAACTCCCCTGCGATCGTCACAGTCTCGCCCACCTCCTCAAGCCCCATCCAGATGGCTCTCTGCCACCAGCTTCTTCCCCTGACCCCCCCTACGTGATCCCTGATCTACTCTCACTGCAGCAGGAGCTGCAACGAGACCCGGAGGCCCAGCTATTGGCTACGTCCATTCAGGGCTGTTTTGTGCGGAGATGCCTCTTCCGGGACGGGAAGGGAGGAGTGCACATTTGTAATTCCGGTCAAGCTCGGCTGGAAGCGAACGTCTTCTGTGGTCTCAACTATGCCGTCCGTTGTATCCAGAATTCCACTGTAAATATGATCATGTGTTGTTTCTGTACTGTGTGTAGTTACTATGTTTCCACACATTGCTAACACGTTGCTTTGGATGTCGGTTGTATGTCTTGCTTAATATAGTAAAGAATATCACAACATGAAGTCGAGGTCCAAGAAATGGAGCAGCAATGAATTGTGCGTATCGTTTAACCAGCCCCTATCTTAATTGCTCTTTTCAGATAGTGATGTTGCGCAATGAAGTGAGGGAGTGTAGCGCCTCGGGCGTCTTCCTTCGCCTCTCTGCTCACGGGCTCATTGCTGAGAACAACATTCACTCCAATGGGGAGGCAGGGCTTGACATCCGCAAAGGGGCTGACCCCATTATCCTGGTAAACTTCAGGCACTGTCGTGGCCCGCTTCTTTTCTGAACTTTGCTGAACGTTCATTTAAGCATGTATTCATGTCAGTTGCATTTCATAAATGTATTTCATAGTACACAGTTGAACACTGTGCATGGAACATTGCCAAGTAACTTGGTTGTTAAACAGCAACAATCTTTTTTTCTCTCTCTCTACCCCTTGCAACAGTGTAACAGAATACACAGTGGTTTGCGCTCTGGAGTTGTTGTCCTTGGCAACGGGAAGGGGTCCATCCGGAGCAACCAGATCTATAACAACAAAGAGGCGGGTGTCTATATTCTCTTCAGTGGGAATCCTGTTGTCAGGTAAGAGAGACTGCCTCAGGAATATGTTGTTGCTAAATGTATTTCATTAGTCAATTAGCATGAACATTTGAGGTTTGAAGGATAAGTAGAATTGACAGTAATACATCACTTTGTCATTCCCTCTCTTTCAGTGGGAATCATATTTTCCAGGGTCAAGCAGCAGGAATTGCTGTCAATGAGAATGGCAGAGGGATGATAATAGGTGTGTAAATATTTTTGTCATCATTATAGTCATCAACAATTTCTCAAATCTCAAATGATTTCCAAATGGAAGATCAAAATTTCACAATTCTGAAGTAAAAGTAGATCATGGAATACTTAGTATTTGGCCCAGTGGAGTCCTGCCCTCACATCATCAACTCACAGCGTTGATGACGTGTCTCCTTCATTAGAAAACGTGATCAGAGAGAACCAGTGGGGTGGTGCGGACATCCGCAGAGGGGGCGACCCCGTCCTTAGAAACAACTACATCTGCTATGGCTACTCTGACGGTGTGGTGGTTGGGGAGCGAGGCCGCGGGCTGATAGAGGGAAACCACATCTACTGTGAGTAGTGGCATCCCGGTTCTCGCAAGAGAGCCATAGATACGTTCATTCATTTCATGTTTACCCATCTTAGCATAGCCATAATAGTTTATACAGGACAGGGATTAGCACCAAACAGGCATTAGCAATAAGAACTATTTCTAATCACTTGGCCGTGGCTGTTCTCTCTCCCCTGGATTCATTAGGTAACAAGGGCTGCGGTGTGTGGGTCATGGCCTCCAGCCTCCCCCAACTGCTTGCAAACTACATCACCCACAATTGCATCTATGGGCTGGCTGTATTCTGCCGGAAGGACCCCGAGAACCGGGAGCCCAGAGTTGGGGATGGGGCTGTTCAGGAATGGGGAGGGGAGAGGAGAGGAGGAGCAGACGGAGCGAGGCGAGGGGGAGCGCAGGAGAACTTTAATGACGAAGGGGAAGTGTTTGCGTGGGAGAGCGATCTGGACAGTGAGGACGAGCGCTACTCTGCCCGGCGGTCCGTCAGTGTGGCGCTAGTCGAGAGCAACTGTATGAGTCACAATGGAGGTAAATGAAGCCACAGGAAAGGCACTGCTGTACGTTAGGCGTTGCCCTCAGTCCGGTGTAAGTAATCTCTCACTCACCTTATGTCTTTTTCTAATGTCTAGCTGTTGGCCTGTATGTGAAGACCAGTGAGCCACTGAATGTCATTGGGAACCTTTTAAACAGCAACTGTGCAGCTGGCGTCGCCGTCCTACAGAGCAGTCAGCTCACCCGGCTGATCGCAAACTGTATACTTGGCAACAGCCTGGGCGGCGTCACTGTGGAGAAGGACTGCCGGGTAGAGCTCCGTGGCAACGGTATCTATGACAACAAAGGCCATGGCGTCAGTTTCTGTGGCGATGGGCAGATTGGTGAGAATGATGTGGTTGGTAACCGTGGAAACGGGATTCAGGTCTCCAGCAATGCAGATGCGAAGGTAAGTTGGACGAATACAATGCAAAATTGTTGCGTTCTGCATTTTTTACTGTTATTTTCCTCCCACAGCCACTCAAGAACCATTGTAAATGTGTTTGCGTTGTGTTTGGGCTTCAGGTGCTGCGTAACCGCGTCCAGCCAGCGCTGGGAGGAGGGGCCATAGTTGTGCTTGGGCCAGTAAAGGGAGTCATCGGTGACAACGTCCTGTTCCAGGGCCACCCGGGAAACAAAGAAACACTTCTACACATCGACCCGAGCAATGAGAGCTGTGTGTTGAATAACAATATAATTCTGCAGCATAGTAACAGGTAACCAGCACATCAAGACTATATGAAATTAGTTACTTCTGTCCCTTCTTGTTGATAGTGTGTAATTATTCATATATATCCATATGCTATATTATAAATGTAAATATGTCAGCAGTTATCTATGACTAGACATCTAACGTTTCCTTGATCCGATAGCGGCCCGTCACACACTCTGTGGGCTTTGGAGAATCCCTCGGCCCGTCCGCTTGCCGATTCCACATCTGGGCCGTCCGCGTCGCGATACTCCTCCCGCCTCACCATCTCCATGACGGCCAGGATCAGCGCCACCGTGGAGAGTGGCTGCCACAACAGCGGCAGCATGTTCTGCTCCATCCTGTGAACGTGCGCTGCTCACAACGAATAATAAGTATACTTTGTGCCTGTTTCAACACTCACCGGTTCAGGCTTCAATACTAGTGACGAGTTCACAAGCTTCATTCTGTTGGAGTCACCGTAAAGTTCACGGCCGCATCGTGACAGGAGAAATATATATACCACTACAGCAGGAGGACTCACTCACTCCTGTGTTTCCATTCTGCACATTCAAATGCAAAGTATGTAAAAAAAAAAAACAACAACAATCACTACTGTACAGTGGACAGCATTTTCTATTTAGTTTTAATTGTATTTTAAGTTTCATATAACATCGCCGATAACTCGTTTTCTGTAAATGCACTTTTAAAAAAAACATGAGTTCTTTAAGTGAGCATATTAATTCACAAGAGCTTGGGAGATGTCTAGAGAATCCATATATAGTCTGACTAAAGATGTGCCTATCAAAAGGCCTGTAATGGCTGGAGGGCAATTATTTTTCATATTATGTGTATATAAAGATGGTGTAGGGTGAAAATCCTACAAACATGGCCACCAATCAACGCACAACAGCTATGCCGTTAGTGAACGTGTGGTTTTGTTCTGAAGCTATTTCTGCACACATTTGGCTGGTAATGTTTATGACAATCGTATCTCATATATGAAACACATCCATACGTAGTGAAATCTTAGCAATGTACTGCATAGCGTTGCATTCGTGAATCTTCTTTGTAAACCATATCTTACTAGGTTACATTCCCACACTGAAGATAAAAACTGGGCTGTCTGTGGGAACAAAAACACCCCTGCTTGAAAGCCTACAATATGCTAGTCAGGTTGTACAAGTGACCATGTGCATACATCGATCAGCCACAACATTAAAACCACCTGCCTGACATTGTGTCTGTCCCCCTCATGTCGTCAAACAGCTCTGACCCGTCAAAATATGGACTCCACAAGACTTCCAATTTCAACACCATGTTCAAACCATCAAACCGTTTCTGAACAATTTTTGTGTGGCAGGGCACATTATCCTGCTGAAAGAGGCCCATGATTGAAACCTGACTTGGGCACCCATGACCCTGTCGCCAGTTCACCGGTTGGTACCTACCAGTAGGTACCAACTCAAGACCTGCCGTTTTGGAGATGCTCTGCCCCAGTCGTCTAGCCATCACAATTTGGCCCTTTATCAAAGTCGCACATATCCTTACGCTTGCCCATTTTTCCTGCTTCCAACGCTTTAAGAATTGACTGTTCACTTGCTGCCCAACATATCCCACCCCTTGACAGGTGCCATTGTAACAAGGTGATCAATGTTATTCACTTCACCTGTCAGTGGTTTTAATGTTGTGGCTGATCGGTGTATACTGTATCCACCAGGACCACCCACTAAATCTATTGGAAGGTAGACAAAAGTAATGACCCAAAACGATGATTGTGTTTCATTAAATTATGTTAAACTATCTTTCATAACACTAAAGGATGTTTCATATAACTGTGTCCCATTGTCCCACCTTACAATTAGATTAGAGGCCAGCTCTTTGAAATGGTAACAGACTCTTGACATGTTGTATAATATCCGCATATAACAGGATGGTAATAGTCAATGTTTTTTTGTATGTCCAGATTCTCTGCTGGTGTATTATAATGGTTTCCAACAAAGCAAGTGAACAAATGTCCATTATTTACACATCTCATTCCACAGCTTTTTGTATACAATTTTAAAGAAGACAACTGTATAATCTACAAAAGCTTTCTTTGTTTTATTTTGATGAAATACAGATTTATTTCAAAGTGTATTGTACTATTTACATTGCTTTCTACCTCATTCTTCCTCAACCCTACTGCTTTTTCTTAAAACTCCTGTCCATCTTCGCTTTATACTTAACCAGGGGGAGAACCAGAGTGGCAAATTTGTGCTCATCTTCTGGGCTAAGCATCTCTGCTTTGGCACGGGCAGGCTTTATGAGAGTCAGCCCCATTGATTTGGCCACCTCCATTATCCTGAAAGATAAAAATAAGAAGTTGTATCTAAAGCAGTGGTTCTCAATTAGTCTAACTTAAGTATATATACTAATATTGCCATATCAACGACGCCTTCATGCGCTGTTAAAAACCAAGTGAACAAAAAGCTGCAACAATTGGGGTTGAACTAAATGAAATAGCCATTGAAACGTTAATTCATTGGATTCTTTATAAAGCTTGAGGTTTGGCATACACTCTGCGACCTGTTCAAACTTCCCTCACAACCCACTTAGGCTGTAGCTGTAAGATTAGTGTTTGCCAAATACATGCTTACAGTTCCCCGCCTCCAGCAACATGATTGATAAGAGACGTGAAGCAAAAGAAAGTGCCCGTTCAACCCAGATTCCAGCTGGTCTGCCGTCAGACTTTAGATATCAATCTAAAGTCTGATCTGTGCGACTAGCTGCAGACTTACCACGTTTCCTTGGCAAGCAGGTCTCGCTGCAGCAGCGTCAGGTTCACCGCCATGTGACCCATGTGTAGCTGCAGTGCGAGGCAGTAGGCTGCCACCTTGGCGCGCATGGACGGTGACACCTGGTTACTCAGGCTGCAGGGAAATGGGAAGTGTGTTCGATTTGGGTACAAGAAAGTAAATAGAGTATTGATGTGCATTCTGGACTGAAGATTTAGAAATAGCCCCAGAGTTATACATGTCCTATACTATCTGGGCAGATCGAAAAAAGCTTATCATCATACCAGCCTTTGTAAAAGGACTCCACAGTAAAGGTCTTAAAGATTTTTCTCCGGAGATTGAAACTGCACCCATCCTTCTGGCCGACTGCAAATACAATGGAAAGAAAATGGAAGTGTAATAAGAACTGGCAACACTGACATGTATTATTAGGCGTCAAGCACTCACATTTGCCGTTAACCCTTTTCTCTCGAGCCAGCTGCAGGAGCATGTAGAGGTAAGCAGAGCAGCGCAGAATCTTCTCCCTGGCTTCAGTTCCACTCGGTAGAGATTCCAGATGCTTAACGACGCTCAAACTGTTGCATAAAAGAAAAGTAGGTTAATCAAATATCAGACACTTAATTAGGCAGCCATTGTGCTTGTGACAGAGTCGTACTATTTGCCATCCTTCAACTTCTGCAGACCCTCTGCTGCAAGAGCAGCCATTTTGGAACCAGCTTCGGCCAACTCTTTATAATCCGCCGGAGACAAGACTAACAAACAATGAAGGAAAACGACGTGTGCGAGCAACAGTTCTGAAAACATGCACGATGGCGATGTTAATGTGGTAAAGAAACCAAGTCTGTTCCACAGAGTTCATAGTGAATGGTAAAGGATACGGTCATCAAACAAGTAGACATCTTCAGGCCTTTGAGCATCTGCGTAGCACGGGGGTATGTATAGAGCCACGTCTAGTTGGGTATTGGCTTCATGGAACTCTTCACTGAGAGCTGAAGGGGGAGATAAAAGTGGGATAGATAACTGATTAAAATAAATAAAGGTTGCACAATGAGACAACGATGACATAAATTGATTTAAAAGGTTAAAATGATCATAAATAACAATTGACTGGTATGGACTCAAGATCTCATTTCATTCTCTATTTTTATTTAGAAAATAATTGATCTATTGCATTTCCTACACTTCCAATGGTTGACCAAAAAGCCAAAAGTACCATCAATACACACCAGTATATTTCAACAAAAAGGATCAAAGCAACAGGACACACACAGCAGACACGTTTACCTGCAAAGCCCTTTTGTTCAATAACGCTGTTGGCGGCCTTCTCCACGACCTGCATCAGGGACTCTGCGCCCACCTTGTTCAGCCGGCGAGAGCTCAGGGCTCTCTTCTGTTTTGTGGTTCCAAACGCCTCAACCAGTGAGTCCAACTTAAGGGCAAATACAAGCCAAACACAGTCGACAAACAGGACACAGATCAAAACGCAGAAGGCGATCAAAGGCTTAGACAGGTGGTGATTTGGAGAAATTTGGTGGTTTGCTGTGGGTGTGGTTGTTGGGAGTGATAGTACCTTTTCAGAATAGGTCAGGTTAGCGTTGTCAACCTGGTCAGTAGTCTTTGTCTCCCCTGGTTTGAAAAATCAGTTACAAACTTTAAACAGAACATGGTTACAGTTTAAACTGCACAACAATATCACCTATTTAAACCTGCGCTATGTAACTTTTCAACTGCAGCTATTTACTCCATTAAAAAATATCAGACAGTCAGTGTCTGAAAATGATATAGCTACAACTGTAGCTACAACTCAAGCCACTAGAGGTTGCCAATGGACGGATGGTCAGGTGTTTACAATGCCTGACCATCCATTGACCACCAATGGAGAGAGTATGTATTTTTCAGTCGATGTATCATACTTCTTTAATAGCAAGAGAACAAATGTTATCTATTACCAAAGAGAGAGTCAACGTTATTCCTGCTCAGGATGACGTCTGTATTACACAGTGGGCTAAAAGGATAGAGTTGCAACAGTTGACTGTGATAACAGAGCCATGGGGTGGTGGCCCTGTTTTCTATTCTTTATGTATTTTTTACCTGATATAAAAGGTTGCATTTTAAAGAGCTGAGCACTGTGCATTTCCATCTCCATGGTGTCTTTGTTCAGCACCCCAACATAGTATCTGCACAAGCCAGGAGGTAAATGATGAACATATAACACACACTATAGGTTGTGCATTTACTTTGTTTGCATTAAAAAAAAAACGTACTTGCAAAGGTTGTTGCATTTTAACGACCCTGTTCCAAAATTGTTTCCAACATACGATAGTCTCTCTGATTCAGCAACCTATAAAGAAAAGACAGAATACTTTGCATGGTTGTAGAACTTGGCAATGTTTGTGCGGTTTTCTGTTACAGTTCCCTGCTGAAAAGTAACAAATGCAAAGAACCAATGAATTTGTTCTTACCAACATTCGTCTGGTTTTTTTCCTAGGATTTTCCTCGTCTGTGTTCTTGTAGAACGTGAAATCCAGCTGCTCTGCGTTTTTTAAATTGCCATTGGAAAACTGAACTGTCAAATGGAAACATTTCCTTGTAAGTAAAACAATTTGCTCTGTTGGCACGCCACGTAACACCGCAATATATTTGGACTCCAATATAAAAGGGGTTTCTACGACATCAAGTGACCAACAATTATATGCGTATACGGCTGCGGTGTAGTACCACTATTCCACTTCATCAGCACAGTACCCACGTGTGCCATATAAAACACGTTTTGTTGAAACACCATTGCCATTACTTAGATGAAACCAGTCTGAAGGTAAATCACATATTCCCAAAAGTCAAATATATAACGCATTTACCAATAGCAGCTTTATCTGTATCTATTTCTTCTTCACAACACACAAACGTGCAGCCGGCAGCCATTGTTGTTGTCGGCTCACTGTTACGAGTACGCATGCGTGGAACGGGTAAACGTCTGAAACTAAACTTGCCATAGCGGCACTTTGCGATAAGGAGTAATACTGCAATTGCTCTTTTTTGCTGAGATATTATAAAGAATAGAAACGCCACAAAGCTGAATATAATATAATGTAATATAATATAATATCATGTAATATCATATCATATAATACAAAGCACACTTAACTTAAACCATTTAATCTTAAAAAATAAATGTATGTATGATGTATATAAAACAAGGGATTTAAACACACTTTATACAATTATACTAATCAGGCAGACACTGTTCAAATAAAGTTATATCTCCGGCGCCACCGTGTGAGTCTAACTGCTAAAGCAGTCTCGATTGTAATCTCAGTAGAATATTAATCCTTGCTACAGAGGAAATGTGTGTCTTGCATTCAATTATTTTATATAAATCAGTAGTCATTATTAGGCCTGTAAAATGACTTGTCCTTTGCTTGACAGACAGAGCTGGCAACGACGCATGCGCAACAATGCTTTATGAGTGTCTCCGCCCACTAACACCAGCCATACTTACAAATGGTGTACAGTCAGTGTATCGTTAGCTGGGTGTGAGCCTTTTAAAGTATGGCAACCGTCAAGATTTGATTAATTGTATTGTCGACATATACAAATGAGCGTGTGACTACACACGACTATTGATTAGCAGCTACAGCTCACAAGCTCAACTGCAAATGCACGTAAAGTCATACGTACATCCATGTAAAGGCCAGTCAAGGTAGCTTTGTTAACAAGTAGCCGGGCCTGTTCAGTTCCTGTGCCTTCTCGTCAGGAGCATTCAAGGTGGGACCAACCTCAATGTTACTTACTTGACTATATTGTTGTATAGCTATCTTAAACGACTGGGTCAGATCATCAGGTCGTGTTGTGTGTTGCCGTTATGCAGTGGTTAGTGCTTACCAAAAGCGGTCCAAGGAAGGACATCCCACAGAAGTGCTACTGTAGCATAAAGTGCTGGCTATGATAGAAAGGTGTCAGAACGCAAGCCAAGCCATCAGAGGTAGAGTGATGCTCTGGACAATGTTCTGCTGGGAAACCTTGGGTCCTGGCATTCGTGTACTTTGACACATACCACATACCTAAACATTTACATTTACATTTAGAGCATTTGGCAGACGCTTTTATCCAAAGCGACTTACAAAAAAGTAACACATTTGTCGAAAGAGGGAGACAATATATCGCTGAAGGTAGAGTGCAATTAGAATAGAACAAGTTACAAGCATTCCTGGTTGCCAGGTCAATAGAACAAGTTTACAAGCTTACAGTTGCTAGGTTGGCTCCTTACTGTACAACAGCAGGTAGCCAGGATACGATGCTACACAAGCTAAGTTATATTTCAAGTGCCGGGACATACCAGCGTACAAGATCCTACAAGATCCTACAAAGAGCCAAGACATA
>OMKP01080861.1:0-13585 GCA_900302375.1 Bathygadus melanobranchus
GACTTCAAACTTCAGTGCGGAACTGTAGCGTGGTAGTCTTCATCTTTTTCTTGTAGTCTTCATCAAACTGTTCATTCTGGCTTACTGTGAAATGGTTTTTCCAGTCACCGACCTTCCCTGTGAAATAAATTGTCAGTCAAAAGTAAGGACATCATAAACGTTCATCTTTAAGTTATCTGCATTACCTTTTCTCATGAAGGGGGAGATCTTAGAGTCCATAATTTTCACAGTTGAGTAGTTGGCCATGTTGTCTTTCTTCATGTTATCAAACTGCGCCAGAGCTCTGACTTGTTCCCTCTCTTCGGCTGTCGAAGTCAAACCCAGAAAGGAGCACAACTTTTCTATCTCTCGTCCAGTGTCCTGTACACCCAGAAACACACACTTTAACCCTAAAACCATGGGCACATTTTCTACAGGTCATATTTCTGTATGTTTATCTTTCTGTGTACCCCTCACACACACATACCCCTGGTTAAGAATTCCTGTTCTTACACAAAAACTACTTACCTCAACCATATCTTCAAAGAACATGTAGTGGAGTTTAGGATGAGACTGCTCCCTCTCCCACCAGCCAGTCACATGATCATACCAGGATCCAAATACCACTAAAACCAGAGAGGAATCCATCAAAGAACTTCTAGTGAAGGGGAAGCAGTGGAAAACGCCTATTCTATTCTGTTGTCTATGTATACTTTGATATGTTTTATACTGACTCTTTCCATCCATGAATCTCTGTAGGAAGCTGTTCCAGTCTCCTGGCTCTGGATGGCCATGGTTCATGTGGGCGAAGTGAAAGTAAGACACAGCATTGTCTTTAGCATTACGGGCCACATACACTACCTGCATAGAGACAACTCCCATTAGCATTTCTGCACTCAACAACATGTGTTAGGTCTTTATTGGCGAAGGTATCTTTTGCAAATAACTACAAATCAATATTGTTTAGTTGTAGTTGTAGTACATTGAGTACAATTTTGATACATTTGTCAAATTGTGTGACCATTAACCTAGCTCAGACCTTCAGCATTCAGTGTATGGTATTATATAGTATATATATTATATTGAGGTTTGAGATTTGACGTTAAACATACTGTACCCTGCATTTCTGCTCCCAAAAGGACTGGGGAACCAACTGCACAGGCAGGTGAGTTTTGATGAGACGAGGAGAAGTAGTCAGATTATCTGCCAACTCGGCTCCTATGGAAAGATGGCTTAACTGCTCATTTACGTATAACTTAATTTGGTACATATATTACTGAACATCGAAAGAATCACAATCTAACCACTAGGGAGGTTTGGTATCTGAATCTCCAGGAAAGGCACTCTCTCCTGAATAGGGGTGGATATCTGACGATCTGGCTGTGTCTGAGAGAAATACAGAAGATCAAGAATGTAGGAAGCCCACGTAGTTCCTGCAAAGAGAGATAAAGACCATGTCAACGAGAGTTAACACTCTCAATGTGATAGAAGTGAAGAGGACAAACATTACGTCTTACACGATACATCTTACACAAACCTGCTTTTGGGTATGTTGCAATGAGGATATCATCTGGCCTGGCTTTAAAGTTTTTAATATTCTCCCAGTTGTCCGTGAAATAATGAGACATTGTGACTCCATGGAAATCAAATATATTTGGCCGAGGCGGCATCATTGTCTGAAATAAAGATGAGCAAAATAAATAAATCGCTAAATGTGATGTGATATTTAATTATTTGAAAAAAGTTCAAACAATACTTTGTTCAGACTTTTTTGTAAGTCGCTTTGGATAAAAGCGTCTGCCAAATGCTCTAAATGTAAAATGTAAATAGCGTATTTGACATAGACTAGGCCTCGGCAATGTCATTTGTTGACGGTGTCCGACCATTTACTGTAATCTCAAACGTTTAGGCTAATAACTTTTCGATTTGAAGTCAAAGTCTCATCTAATTTATTTTTTTAAATCAATCAGCTCAATCAATTTGTTCATAATAAAACTTGTAGTACCTCGTCTGCAGGCATGTCGGTCGCTCCTGCTTGTTTCCCCCCCACCGTGCGTTCTGCGGGTTTTGTTTCTGAAATCACTTTCCTTCCTTTTTTCGGATTACGCAACCATACGACTTGATTTTGCAGAGGGCTAGCAATGTTTCACCTCATGTTTCATGACATGTCCGCGCTCTCTTCAGTGTGTGTGGGCGGTAGCTGGCTAAGGCACAAGGTTTAGTATTAAACCTTTGGTTGTGATCATGCTCATGAACAGTGTTTGTTTTACGGGGTTTGATCTGGGTGACAGGTCACACAGGGTCAACATTTAGAGTACCGGAAAGAGGGATGAGAGTAAATAAATGACTAATCACATGACCGTGTTTACATCAGAGCTGATGGCTATCCTGCTTGCCTTGCAGTGGGTGGAGAGAATCAAGCCAGAGTCTGGTCATTTGCACAGATTTGAGTGTGGTGCTGAAAAGTCTACAGACAAGATCTAATAAATGAGTAAGTAAGTAAGTAATCAGAGGACAATCGTCCTTTATTTGCCACACGGTCGACACTTCAACCACACACTGTGAGCGGCGACACACACACACACACACATGCAATTATTGGCGTCGCCGGTGGAATGCCTTCTCTGCGTTTTTCCCATCCTGACCGTCCTCCCCCATCCTGACCGTCCTCCCCCAGGGAAAGCCAGGAGCAGTGGGCAGCCATCAGTAAGGCGCCCGGGGACCAAGTCCAAGCGCTCAGTCCTGTCCTGGTCAGGGACAGGACCGAAGAGCAATCTAGGCAGATTGGAAAGAGGAAACAGGTTGAATTGGACATTGTATCTTAAATATTAATAGAGATCACAGGGAAGCAGTCTATCGGACATTTTTGCAATGAATTAGAAACAATAGAAGGGAACGGAGAGATTAATGGTGAGAAAGTGAGAAGGAAAGTGGTAAACACGTTAACCATTCAGTCCCCGGTCGACACTCCAGAACAACAGGGGCGGTAATCCACCAATCACGTTGCATGTTAGACTCCGGAAAACACCAATGAAGAAGAAAACTGTCGATGACGTAATGAACCCTCCGAACATACACAACAAAGATGGCGTCGGCCGAGGAAGCTGTGGATCATACACACGTGGAGAAAAAGAAAAAGGTGATTGACATATAGTTCTCACTGCAAGTCAACGCTACGATATCAATATGAGCTTTATACACTGTCAGTTGAGATTGATTATGGACATACTATACCACTGCAGCGAAAAACCAAAAGTTATCTTAGCATTAGCAATTGCTGCTCGTTTGCAAATGTAAGACACTATTGATTTGATCTTAAAGCAACTGGCGTCACGCATTACAGTGTGAAAGTCTGTCTTTGTGCTAATTGAAATTCATGATTATATATATTTATGACAGGTTCCTGCGCGTTACTGGCAGGGCTCTGGTGAAGAGAAGGATGAACACAGAGGTGGGGATGACGTGCAGGGGGATAACCAGGCTGAACAGGGCAGCAAAACCAACCAACAAAATAGTTCAACAAAGAAGAAAAAACGAAAAGCGGATGGAAGTCGTGGAAAGGACGCCGTGTCAAGGGTGTGTGTGTTGGTGTTGGTGTGACGTGAGAAAGCAATTACCATGAAAGGACTCGGAGCATGATGACAACATTAAACGTGTTTGTTTATTCTGTATACTTACCTTATTACGGTTGATTAACTTTATTTTTTTAGAAAGGTGACCCCTTCCCTGGATCCGCACCAGTTCCCGAGGAGAAGCGTCTTAAGTTCCGGAGGAAAATGAAAAACAATCTGGTAAAGTCCTCGGACTTTCACTGTTGCACTCTGCAATGTTCCACATTGCAACATGCTGTTGTTTTCCACCCATTCAAGTTACTTGTAATTCTATTCGCTACATATGGGAGGAGGTTTCCCGTTAGGAGTCATCATGACTGTCCAGTGAAGGCCGACCTCTGCTACCAACTAGGTAGATGTAACCAGTCACTTATATACTGCGTTTCTATGTGTTTCTCTATCTCCCAGCTTCCTCATCATCTCACCAAGCTACGGCGGGTTGTTGCTAGCTCACAGGCCGCATCAGAAATGACTGAGAATGAGTCTGCGCGATATGACCAACTTCTTCTCCCAGAGGATGCTGGGTAATTTCTTTTTACAACTGCTCACTCCATTTTGCATTTTGGACTAGCTTTCCAAATGCACTGCAGCCTGGTTTTGATTTGACTCTCCATTTACTCTACAGTTTCCTAGAAGGAGACGAGGATGAGGACACGTGTACCATCTCCCAAGAGGATATTGCAGATGCTGTGGATATAACGGCTGGAGCCAAGGTTGGGACGCTGTGCATCCTGTGACTTTCACTTTTTTCATTCATCCACATCATCATTCATTTCGTGCTTCTCTTCTCTTTTTAGTATTTCAATCTAAACCTGTCCCAGTTTGGGCCTTATCGATTGGACTACAGCAAGACCGGACGGTCGGTATCAAATGTCTTTATGGATGAAGGTTATGAATTGTTATCCGGATTGTTTGGTAAATACATTTCACTGTTCTGCTTTACCTTCTGTTTGCAGCCAACTGTTACTTGGTGGGAAGAAGGGACATGTGGCATGCCTCGACTGGCAGACTAAACAGCTGATGTGTGAGATAAACGTCATGGAGACCGTCAATGATGTCAAGTAAGTCTGCCTTTCAAATATGAAAATGAACAAATTATCAAATTATCCTTCATTAGTTTTGTATTTGGGCAATAGGACATTATTTGAGTACTTCACTATCACTTTGACCAGTGTGACAATCGGCAAGACCAGCCTGTTGTCAAGATGCTAAATAAATTGGCAGTGTGGGAGCAATTTAAGCTAACTGATAATTATTATAATATTTAAGTGTTGCAAGGTTAGCATTTTAATTTTTTTATTGAAAACATTTTTTTTTTATATTACCAGCACCATAGCTACCTGCCTTCCACTACTTGTTTTTCTGGACAGCTAAGCAGGGCTGGTCTGGTCCATCCTTGGATGGGAGACAATATGGTGCTGGTAGAGGTGTTGGAGGGCCAGTAGGGGGTGCTCATACCTCTGGTCTACATAATATATCCCCAATGCCCCAGGACAGAGACGGGGACTTGTCAAAGAGCACCGTCTTTCAGATAAGACGTTAAACCGCAGTCCTGACTCCCTGTGGTCACTAAAGATCCCATGACACTCATCGCAAGAGTAGGGGTGCTAACCCCGGTGTCCTGGCCAAATTCCCAACCTGGCTCTTGTACCAACATGGCCACCTAATTGTCCCCTGGTCTCTAATTGGATGGTTCCCTTACTCACCTCCCCACTGAGAGAGCATTCTGGCACATACTTGCTGCCGTGCATCACCCAGGTGGGTGCTACACACTGGTAGTGGATGAGGTGTCATGAGGTGTGTTTTGATTCATGGTTTAATAATGAAGATGCTCAGCAGCTATTTTAATGTTTAAATGAGGACAACATACAGCTCTACCTCTTGGTAATTTAATAAGCACTAATGTAATGTCTTTTCTTCTGGTCTTCCACACTAGCACCTGTGTTTTCTCCTCGCGTGTTTGTGAATAGCACTAGGCAGTACTCTTATACAATGGAAACTGCGTCTTTGGAGCCTTTTACACTGACGCTCTGCCGTAATGGACTTGGACCAGTGAGTGGTTCTGAAAGCCACTGGCGTCGTCCACGGAGCAATCCTACGTGATATGGAAGTTTTGCTTTTTGCGTTATTAAAATTAAAACACAAAAAACTGCCTGCTGATTAAAGGCACGTTTTAATTGGTGTATTCGGGCCAGCCCTACTGCTTTCACAGGTCACATCAGGCGCAATGTTGTTATGCATAAGAGTCTATATTCAAATCCTGCCTCTGATGTCTATGGGAATATTTATCTTCTATCCATCTATCCATCTATCTATCTTCAGGTGGCTCCATAGTGAGGCTATGTATGCAGTGGCGCAGAAGAAATGGCTGTACATCTACGACTCCAGTGGAATCGAGCTTCATTGTATACGCAAATTCAACGACGTCCTTCGCATGCAATTCCTCCCATATCACTTTCTGTTAGCCACGGCGGTAAGTTCACATAAGGAAAAGTATAAATACAAAACCATTATAGTTGGGTCGATAATTCACAACTGCGTGTGTGTGTGTGAATGTGAGGCAATGTAAAGTGCCTCTTTACATTTAAATGGTAGTGTCTGGGAGATGTATTTGTATTTCTTCATACGGCCCTTTGTCAGTGTAGTGATGTAGGCTACGTAGGCAATATTCCATCTATGCTGTATCGCTTGCTCGTGTGAGACAATGTTGATTTTCTTTCCCTGCTCTCATCAAAGTGTCCATTTATTCGTCTGTTTCTCTGTGTCTCCAGAGCGCCACGGGCTTCTTGCAGTACTTGGACGTGTCTGTGGGAAAGGAGGTAGCAGCCACCTGCACCAAAGCAGGCCGGCTTGATGTGATGTGCCACAATCCTCAGAACGCAGTCGTCCACCTGGGTCATCCTAACGGCACGGTCACCCTCTGGTCGCCCAATCAGAAGGAAGCGCTCGTCAAGATGCTCTGTCACCAGGGTGGTGTACGCTCCGTCGCTGTGGACAAGGCTGGCGTGTACGTTGCTTTTTAAATGTGATTTCTGTAGGGCAGGATATGAATTACTTGGAAAAACTTCCCGCGCGGCCGTAACTATACTATGACCTCATGTGCCAGTGCAGGAAGTAGCCTAGGCTATTACTGGGACACATGTTCTCAACACCTGCTCAATGCCCAATGTCCTGTTGGAGCCCTGACTTTGCAGACCCCCAGAGACGCACGTACATCTATCCAAGAGCAAGGCCAGCGTTATTTCTTGATAATGGGCAGGGGGGTACTCAACTTGGCTTTACGAGATGAGTAAAACACTGGATCTTTATCAAGTTAGTTCTGTTAGTAAAACTAGCCCAGCTTTTATTCAAAATCTAAAAAATGATGTCCACCTTTTTAAGTTGCTCTTTAACATTTGAGACTTGAACTGTGACTTTCACCAACGTACATCTGGTTTCAGAAATGAAAATGTTTGCGTGTGTATTTTTCTTACAATGTGTGATTTCCATTGTTGGCCACTAGAGAGCAGCCTTTTCAGATATGTGTCTATATCTTGTGCCTCATCAGGTACATGGTGACGTCGGGCATGGACAAAAAGCTGAAGGTGTTTGACATCAGAACCTTCAAGCCCTTTCAGTCCTACTTCCTCCCTGCCGGAGCCTCCTCCTTGTCTTTGAGCCAGAGGGGACTGCTGTCTGCAGCGACTGGCGACATTGTCCAGGTCACTTGTTTGAAATATCAGCCATCATTTTTTCAATGGTTTTTCTTTTGTTAGTTTCCACCTTTTTTTAATGTCCCTAATGTCATGTTTTGATGTCCATACAGGTCTACAGAGATGTATGGAATACAGCAGTGAAGAAGCCCTACATGGCTCACAGAGTGCATGGAGCAGTGTGGGGCCTACACTTCTGTCCCTTTGAGGATGTCCTCGGGGTGGGCCATGGAGAGGGCTTCAGCAGTATGCTGGTGCCAGGTCTGAAGTGACACGACACGACAAACCTGCACTCCAAAGTTTAATTTAATAATGGAAACCAACCTTTGACGTTGTTGTACATTTTAACAAAGCTCAGTCAATTGTACAAGCATTTACAAACCCCCCCTCCTACACACACGCCAAAAACCACTTCATATGTCGTTACCACACGATATGCCTTTGTTGTTTGGTTAAACACAGGATATGTGTTTAACGTAGTGTAAAATGACTCCCTCTAGGCTAAGCACATAGCTTAGCCTAGAGGCCTCTTCTTCAAGCTAAACAAGCTTAGCTTGAAGAAGCGTTTACAGGGGTCCCGGTAGTCCTGCGCTAGAATTGGCGGGAAGGCATTTTAACCACAATCCTTATCAACTTTGCGGCTTCTGTCTACAATAAGGATATTTGTGTCTATTTAGGTGCGGGTGAGCCTAACTTTGACGGGCTGGATTCAAACCCATATCGAAGCGCAAAACAACGGCAAGAATGGGAGGTTAAGGCCTTGCTGGAGAAGATACAGCCAGAGCTGATTACCCTTGATCCAGGCAAGCTGGGCCAAGTCGACTATGCCACGTTTGAGCAAAGGCATCAAGACAAAGTCAAAGCCCTGGTCAGTAACTGTGTGTGTGCGTGCATGCAATGTTTGAGCAAAGGCATCGAAACCACATCAAAACCCTGGTCTGTAACCGTGTGTGTGAAATAATGTGTATGCTGCATTTTGTTGACCACCTAGGGCTATGACCCACTCGCCAAAGATAAATTCAAGCCCCGCTTGAGGAAAAAGGGGAGAAGTTCCACTGGGGGGGTTGAAAGGCGCAAGAACCAAGTGGCTCACGAAGACCAGAGAGTAAGTGATTTTAAATGGTGCATGTTCTTTCCTTCTGTACACTCTCAGCTGCTTGCTGAGTAGTCTTATTAATGTCCTGCCCCCTGCACAGGTTGTGATCATATCGACATTGGAGGAAAAGGAGAAAACTCAAAAGGAAAGAGAAGAGAGGAAAAATAACAAAAAGAGCAACAAATCTACTGTCCAGAGATCAGCTCTTGACAGATTCAAGAAGGGGAATATCCAGTAGGATTCTGAACAGTGCGTGATCTCATTCTTCAAAGGCGTGTTCTCATTCGCATTCTTGATTTCCTACACGAGTGCATAATAGGCTGCTTGTTTTCATGCACTGTTAACCGCCGTGCAACTTCATGCTTCAAGGATTTAAGAATCTACTTTCTAAGTTGTTTTTAGTAGGCCTACACACCCTTTTTTTTTTTTAAATAATTGTATTGTAAAAACATGTGGTGCCCTTTTTGCAAATTATTAAATGATTCTTATGATGCAACAGCCTTCAGCGCGCTGTCAAATTCTGATCACTCATTTACATTTACATTTAGAGCATTTGGCAGACGCTTTTATCCAAAGCGACTTACAAAAAGTAACACATTTGTTGAAAGAGGGAGACAACAATATATCACTGAAGGTAGAGTGCAATTAGAATAGAACAAGTTACAAGCATTCCTGGTTGCCAGGTCAATAAAGCAAGTTTACAAACTTACAGTTGCTAGGTTGGCTCCTTACTGTACAACAGCAGGTAGCCAGGATAAAATGCTACACACTCAGTGAACATCTCACTGTTGCAAGTGCAAAATGAATGTTAACTTTGTTTCAAACATAACTGATACTTTAGATTTGATTCATAAGAAACGAGAATGCATGTGTTTATTGGTGACCTACATTTCCTGAGGTTTTACGCTAGTAAAAGGTGGGCTTTAGCCAAGCCAACAAAACTGGTTCTTACAATTCAAGTTTACACATCGTGCACATTTTCACAGATCTAATAGGCCTACATAAGTTAGAAGTGCAATGCAGAGTGTAACCTAGCATTAGGCCTATGTTTAAAAAAAAACAAAAAAAAAACCTTTAAATTACTTAATATTATTATAAACTTAAATTCATACTTTTCATAAACAAGTTTTAAAAGCAGTCATCTAGTTTCTACACCATAGGTCCATTATATAAACTAACTTCAGATATACCCCTAACAGGCATGTAAATAAAACAAATAGGAAGGAAATAATCTGGTTTGTTTTGATGCCCTGCCTTCTAAATGTCAAGTATAAAATACAACTGCCTATTTAGTGGGGACTTACTGTGTCTGCATGCATTTAATGGCATAGGCCTACTTTGTTTTCCAATATGTGTTTGAAGCAGCTAGATACTGAATATGTGCAGTAGCATAGGTTTTTAAGCAGTTTAGGCAACTCTTTATATTGCATTGATCACAAGAACTGCTCACGTTCCCCTACTTCTGTCGCATGTTAGTACTGTTAATACATTTATTCGATTTTAAGATTTTTCAGCTACACTTGTCTGTCAAGTTTGTGTCTAAACCTACACTACTTTCCTCGCGGCCTACATTGACAAAATAAATTACCACTTGAAAAGAATATTAGGCTACATTCTTTTTTCTTTTTTTTTAAATCAACCTATAAAAATAAAGTTCGATTTAAGGAAGTAGCCTAGCCAAATATTTGGTTGTGCTATTCACAGTATGCCTACGCGCCTCGAAGCTGTGCATCCAGCATGTCTCCTGCGCCAAACTTTGTCACAAGTTCACAACCCCTGCTCAATGCCCAATGCATTTCCAATTAGAGCCCTGACTTTGCAGACCCCCAGAGAAGCACGTACACCTATCCAAGAGCAAGGTGTTGGAGAATGGATGTCAGCCCAGTAACGCATAATCTCCCTGGGTGCGATGTGGTGGATGGAAACCATGGCCTGGTAACAGCATCGCCCATATGGAACAGCCGGTCCACCCGAAAAGAGTGGACAATGGGAAGGCAGCACCCCGGCAGTACGGGCACACAGTCCGACAAACACGTCCTCGGGGGGGAGAGGCGTAGACAAGGGTGAGGCAGCGGCTGCCAGGGAGACTTTGAGAAGTGCGGAGCGGGATAGCACATACGCTGTGCCACTGCAGTAGTCTGGAAAGATGGGAGGAGGGTAGGCTCCTGCAGGAAGGTAGTGCTTGCTGTCCGGGTCCCGGTTTGGAGCTACGTGGTGATGCACCCGGCCTAGGTAGAGGTCTCCTTGTTCGTACGGATTGCGGCTCCTGTTCAGAAAGTGAAGAAGTGCGCTCGGGTTGAACAACACGTCGTCATCCACTTTGGCCATGAAGTGGGCCTGGGGGCAGAATCGGCGTGCCCATCCTAGCATTGACAGCGTCTTTAAGGTAAGGTTGGAATACGTGTCCTCAAAGCGCCCCTGGATCAGGTCTCCTCGCTCCCGGGCCTCCTCTATCAACAGCTTTGCCAGTCCCGGATCCAAAACCACACCCACCATGAACAGGGTAATCACCCGGAGGCCTCTCACCTCAACCTCCCCACCCCAAGTGTCCCTGATTGCTTGGCGGGCTCTCTGGTTGACAGGCGCCGAGGTAACCATCGTGATTAGGTACGGTTTGGCACGTTGGCAGACGAGTGGGCTTGGCATAAGCAAGAACTCCTCGGGTCTGGTCGGAGGGACGCTCTGGGGTGAAATAATCCTGCCGTGCAGTTCCACCACCACTGTGTCCATGTTCATGGAGGTGACCCATGACTCAATGGAGTCAACAAAGAGCAACGCTACAAGACCGCATGCCACTATTACCAAACAGATGAGCGGCAACATCCCAAACCTGCTCCCTCGTTTACCAAATCGCGACTTGAACATCCATAGCCCCCGTCCAACCATGACTGCCCTGCGACCTCCACAATGCAAGCACGGCTTCGGAGACTGCGTTGAATGGAACTCACCCTTCCCGACTGCTCAATGATCGTGATGATGTAGGCCCCTAGCTCTGAAATTATTCTGTTAATTTTATATCGTCTCCCGGTTGTCTCTGCATTCGCCGTTTATTTTCTTCTGCACATCTTACACAGAGAGCTATTATCCACCTTTAGAAACGACAATGGTTGTTGACTCGTAGATGAGACTCGGCGCACTGGTACCCTTGCTGCTGCTGCTGCATCACTTTGCAGTTGCGCAAAACACAGTCGATTCAAAGGATATGGCCTGGGGCCATATGCCATTTAGTATGTTCCCTCTGATATTTAAATAGGCCGAATATTGTCAAAAGAACCGGCTTTGCTCATAGAAAATAAAGTAATGTGTTTTTTTCTCAAGCATCGCCTTTGTTGCTCAGTGACGCTATCGGTGATGGGAAATTACCGAATACATAAAGTGTATGCAGTTGGTTTATGATATGTCACACAGCTCATAAGGAACAACGAGACCCGGTCTTCCGCAAAATTGCTTAATGATTGATGATTGATGATTCCTCTCGGCCTCTAGATCTGACAGTTGCTATCTCGTTTTTGCTGCTTTGCATATCAACACTGCCACCATCAGTTGAGAGAAAAACACGCATGTACGATTTCGATAAGCAGCTGCTTATAATTAAAATTAAAATTAATTAAAACGTATCGAGTCTTGGTCATCGCTGATGTCATACTGTATTTGTCTGTATATGTCAATTGGAGTTATCTTCATGGACTAGGTTGCTGTTGGGTGACACAACATGATCTAACCCCTGATAGGCTTACGTCGCAATGAATTGACAAAGATTGCAAACATCCTTAATGAGTGTGAATTTGAGTCCTAAATTCGCATAAGGAACAGGGTTTTCAGCTGTGTTATTATGCCTACTATTTAGACATTAAGTCCTATGGAAGTGTATGTAATATTACATTAGAGGTGCATCTACTAGTGGCAATAGATGATTTGAATGAACTCCTGAAGAGCTGATCTGAAAATCGTAGCCTATTTTCAGACCTGTTTCGTATCTGAAATCTGTTTTCAAATCAAAAACCATTTTGCACAAGGCTGAAAATGCAGTGGCTTTACATAATCACATTGTATGCGAGAGTTCATATAACATGTCATATTGGCCCAAAACGATCTAACTCCTTTAAACGGGTCTGAATGCACCTGTACGAAGTACCTTTACGGTTGTTGGCATAATGCTGATAGGCTAGTAAAACCCATAAATAAAATTAAACGTCACCTTATATAAGACTTTGTATGATTTTCTAGGCAGAAATCGTTTTTCCCCAAAATGTTAAGGTGGAGCGGAAAGATCCAATAAGTTATTGCGAATAAGTTGACAAAGTATAGCAGATTGACAAAGGCTGTTATAGAAGAAGACCGTATATAACGGTGCGGACAAGTAGACACGATGACGTCAGCGCCGTCTGGCTCGATCCACGCGCCGGTAGTCGAGACGCGCGCGAGAGGCGCGAGCTGGAAAGAAGAAAAAAAACACATCTACTTTAACGCGCTAGCGTTTCGGGGTCACGAACTATGACCTTTAACAGAAGGAAACCAAAACAAACATTTAATAAAAATAAATCGAGAAATACTCTACAGCGAGCACAGTGACTCAAAGGTAAGCTGTCCGATCACATTAAAAATTGAGAGCTAACCGAGCTTTGAGACGCTGGACGATAAAAGGACGTAGCTAGCTAACTAGCTAGCTAACAGTGCTCATTCCTAGCTCCACTCTGGTTGACTGTTAGCATTGCATGTGAAGTTAGTGGCATTGCACTCCCATCTCCATCATCCTATAGCGTTCCTATAGAAACCAGCGACATGCATTGTGATTCTTCTTTCACATATGGCACCGTATGAGCCTTTAACGTGAAACTACACGGTGGGTCGATACCTATGTGGTTGAAGGATAGCTGGGATGTACCTGAAGCAAACCCAACCTAACATCAGCCAGATATAGTTTGTGCATAATATGAACTCGACCCCCTTTAGCTCTAGCTGGATTGATTGGGTTTGGATAAGCATGTGTCGCCGATGTGACTTGTACCCCGTGTATAAGCACTGTGTTGTCTGTGGCGCGGGTAGTCGTGGATTTATGACATTAATATGATCACCTAATATGATCACCTACTATATGATCACACCATGTACGGGGCGACACTTAATGCCAGCTTCTCCATTTTACAGGGTGTGTTGCTTGGAAAAAAGTTGATGGGTTTTGCTTTCGCCCAATCAGAAATCGTATG
>OMKP01080864.1:0-14386 GCA_900302375.1 Bathygadus melanobranchus
GGGGGGGGGGGTGACTCACACCTTAACCCTAAACCCGGGCCGACGGGAACGCAAGTGCGTGACTCTGCGTGAACGAATGAGGCGTGTACAGATGAAATGACAAGGGAGTTGTCACCTCCACCCGGAGCTGTCACCTCCGCCCGGAGCTGTCACACCCGCCCGGAGCTGTCACCTCCGCCCGGAGCTGTCACCCCCGACCGGAGCTGTCACCTCCGCCCGGAGCTGTCACCTCCGCCCGGAGCTGTCCCAGCACAACGACATCATCAACAGATCATAGCAACAGTAGATTATAATGTAAACAGGTACAGCCACTCAGTCATTAGTCATTACTAACTCGTCATCACATTGCAATTTTCAAGCACTTGGCCGCAATAACAATATCCCTCTGATGGTAAATGTTTACGTTGGTTGAAGTGCCCAGTATACTGTAAGTCCATCTAGATGAAATGGTGTCTATATGTGGTGGTAAACAGCGCGCTGGCCATGACCCGCGGTGCGGTAATGACCCGCGGTGCGGTAATGACCCGCGGTGCAGTGATGACTCATGTCAGATTAGCGCGGTGGATCTTGTTTATGCTCTACGTCTGTGTTTGTCTTGTGTGTTTCCCTGCTTCAAGCTGGGCCTGTTTATCCACACTGTGTTACTCTCAGCGCTCGCCAACACCTGGAGACATGAAGCGATGTACGGATAGCTGCTTTAACGTTGCTTTTAAAATGGAGGAATGTCAGCAACGCCGGGGAGAAGGTGTTTTAGATTAGCAACGCTTATGGATGGTGTTCCTGAAACGTGTTGCAGTAAGAATATCCACCCGTCTTCTGTAAACACACTTCTGATTGGTCCATAAAACGGACCAATCAGAAAACCAAGAAGTACAAAATGAGGAGATACAGTTTGAACTAAAATGTCGAAAAAGGTCCTGTGATAAATGCACCATTGCCCTGCCCAACAGCACTTCAGCAGATCAGCATCTGAATGTGAAACACTTCTGTAACGGTTATAAGTGAAGCATTTGACACTTTGACACCGAGTTCCATTTAGACACGTATATTTCTAGTTATTTCTGGTGACTAATGAAGGACTCAACGTGTCCACAACCCACAACCCACCCCCGCTAATCCTCAACGTCCCCGTCCCCCCCCGGTCCTCGGAGGGTTCCGGGTCCTTTATTCTGTGATTATGCATGGCTCCACATCAAGAGAGATGATAAGTGGCGACCCTCCAACATTGGGTATTAATCCTCTGCCCCCGCGGTACACAGAGCCAACCATTAGATGTTCTTAACAGCTGAGCACACACCGTCACTACTCTGTCAGTCGCCAGCCCAGAGATGCGACGTGTGGACGCGCTCCACATGTGGTATTTCATTACTGTATTCATGATTTCACTGTAAACTCTGAAGGGGTTCGAGGGGGTCTCTGCTGCTTCTTAACTGCAGGTGTCCTTTAGCCTGACGATGAATACATAAATGGAACATTAAGGTTCCTCGGTTCCTCGGTTCCTCGTCTCAAACTCCTCGGTCCCTTTGGGGCGTCCCCGAGCCCTTGTTGTGACGTCCTGCGATGATTGTGCGCTGATGTTTATGTTTGAGGTACAGATAGGAGGGCTAGACGAGCCTTGTAGGGAAGGATTATGAAGAAGGGTGCTTCTCTGAAGCTTTTCTTCTTCTTCTTCCTCACGTTTTTTCCATGGTTCATTTTTCATCTGGCATTGATTTAGTGAGCTCCCCCAGGGCTGCTGGGCTGCGTTCGTCACTCCAACAGGGGGATGGGGGGGCGGGGGAGAGAAAACGGTTAGATTTTCACTGAAAATAGCATTTCATACTCGCTCAGATTCCAGGATAACTCCTAGAATAGACCCCGCGCCAGGAGATGAAACCTACGGGCACGCACAAACCCAGGAAGGTCGTCAGCGGCGGGGAGATTTGATTTCAGAGACACCGAGTCGTTTGGACGTGTTGGCGTGGCCGTGTGGCGCGTGGTAACACAAACCCAGGAACTACAGGCTCTCGTTTGGATGAAGTGCAGCAGGAAGACTGTGGTGGACGGGCCTTCATGGAAATACGAAGACACTTATGCAGGCTCTTGACACGTCATGTTTAATAAGTCATCATATGTCTTAGTAGGTCCAAAAAAAGGCAATCATAACAGCTCTTTTAATATGTATCTCGCTGTGCAATTTCAGCAGAGTATTTGCTTTATTTTTTATTAGAATGTTTTAAATTAAACTTTATATTAAACTGCCATGAAGTATGTTTGGGAAACCAGAGAGGGGCAGTTAAGGAGCTCTCCTTCCAACAGCTGGGAAAGCATCAGCCACATCTCTGCACCTCCTATACAACTCCTTTACGCCTCCTCCTCACCTCCACTACACCTCCTCCTCATCTCATCTACAACTCAGATAAACCTCCTCTGCTCCTACTCCTCCCTGGTCTCCTCTTCCCTAAAGATTCTCCTGATGTTCTCCCTGTTCGTCATTGTTCTCTTCCCCTCCTCTCTGTTGTCTAAAGAACCTCCTGCTCCTCCTCCTCTTCTCTAAAGCCCCTCCTCCAAGCTCTCAACCAGTTCTCCTCCTCCCAGCTCTCTAACGGTTCTTCTCCTCCTCCTCCTCCTCCTCCTCTCCTCCTCCCAGCTCTCTAACGGTTCTCCTCCTCCTGTTCTCTGTAATCCAGGCTCCCCGGCCCTCAGTGGGACGGCCACAGTGATGGTGTTGGTGGAGGATGAGAATGACAACGTTCCCCAGTTCTCCAGCTCCTCCTTCCACACCTCCATCCCCGAGGACGCCCCCACCGGCAGTGACCTCCTCCTGGTCAGCAGCAACGATGCTGACGTGGGACGCAATGGGGTCATCAGGTAGGTGTCTGACCTCTGTGACCTCTGTGACCTCTGTGACCTGTTTAACTAGGATGCTCTCTTTTATATGAGCTTGTTGTGCATTGATGGGGGTTGAAGCAGAGAATCTAGTATAGAAACACCGGTCAGGATCCACCCTGGACCTCCGTGGTTAGAGAGCTAGGGGGGTTTGGGGGTCTGTGTGTGTGTCTGTATGTGTATGTAGGCATGGTTGTATGCTGTATGTGTGTGTGTGTGTGTGTTAGGGTCTTTCTTTTGGGCTGTGATCTTCAAGCTGTACGACAGCTTTTTCACACCCGGGGGGGGGCTGGCGTCTGTGAGGGGTGTGTGTGGGTGTGTGTGTGTGTGTGTGTGTGTGTGTGTGTGTGTGTGTGTGTGTGTGTGTGTCGTGTTTCTCTCAGGCCGGACTGTGGCTCTCCCCTCCTCTATAACCCCACTGGGCTCACTGTGGGGGGTGCCCGGCGTGTCCCAGGGCCGTAATGAGGACTTTAACTGTCTATGACAGCGTGAGGAGCCCCCAGTAGGGGGTCTGGGGGGGTCTGACCCCCCCATCCCTAGCAGAGACCGGGACCGGTAACCTCACGTTCTCACAGCCTGTTGAAGCCCAACCTGCGTCTGGTCTGAGTTTGGGCCGTCTGGGACCGGCTTCGCTTGGGTTCCTTGTTGTTGTTGTTGACGTTGTTGTTGTTGTCAACATTTTCGTTGCATACATGCATTGTTCTGTCATTTGTTGTCCCGTTTGTGGGAGTTGGTGAAAGGGAGGATTCTTACGCAACGATGGACTTTTCTAAGCGCTGGTGTGTTAAACCTGGAAGGCAGTTAGTGCCCCAGCTTTTTCCTTGAAACTTTTAAAGATACGATAGAGAAACTTGATCCTCTCTGGAAAGTGAAAAAGTATGGCCCTCTAGTCGTAAAATATTCTGGGATGTCTCCGTGGTGAGCTCACAGCAGCCCACTGTGGCTGCGTGGTTCTGCTGAGGAACGCTACGGAACCACGGCTCTACTTCAGGAAATGAAACTGGACAAATGATAAAAAGGGATTAGCTGTACAGATTTAAGGACATCCCTGTACATTCAGTGCTTTAGTGTGTCCTGTTTAAGTTACTTTAATGTTGAGCGTCTCCTGTCTATTTGGAGCTTGAAACAGTGCCCTCTGTAGGAGGTCTGATGCTGGTGCGGTACATCAAGCAAGCAGTAGACACAGTGGTCCACACAGAGCTCTGATTGACATGTCATAAAACAGTGAAATGAGGTCAGATAGACTTGAATACGGACTCAAGACCTCCGTCTTCCCTATCCTACTCTTCTGGTCTTTACTTGAGCTGTGAAGGTCAATACATTCTTATATTGATTCATTCATGTCTATCAAATGTAAATTACGATTAAAAGAACCGTCAACATTATCATCATTATAATATGCATGCACTAAACAACGTTCTGAGAATCACCTTACTCTGTGTGCATGTGTGAACATGGAGCAACCTTAACCCTTAAGCAATACAAAATGGTACTGAGGACATTGGGAATTAAACCGAGAGCCAGTTCAACGCCATTAGCCAGAAGACACGTAGAACAATCGTATGATTCTCTCTCAAAATAAAAACTGAAAGTCAGTACTGCCACCACAACCTGGTGTGTCACTCCCAGTGACACCTTCTCTCCCTCTCCACCTTCGTCTCCCCAACAGCTACAGCCTGAGCGGAGGCGACGGCCAGTTCTCCATCAACCCTTCCACGGGTCAGATCATCAGCAGCTCCCTGCTGGACCGCGAGGCTCGCTCCACCTACCAGCTGCTGGTGGTGGCGACGGACGGAGGAGAGCCCCAGGGTCGGTCCAGCTCTGCCACCGTGTCCGTGGCGGTGTCCGACGTCAACGACAACCCTCCCCGCTTCCACCACCACCCCTACGTCACGCACATCCCAGCCTACACCTCGGCCGGTCAGTTGAACGCCTGTTTCGGTTCACGGTGGCACGTGTAAAAACAACAAACTATAAAACACATGCAGAGAATGTATTGCTGAATTACAACTGGGTCGTTAGTTATGTTTCTAATATTATACTAAATGTTTTTATTTTATTCTATAGATGGATTCTATTGTAATTCATGTTCCTGCATTGTCTTTGCGACATATACAGTACATTGATGCACAACGTTGAAGGTATCTATTGTTGAAATAAACAGCGAAGTATGTTGGTGTGTTTCCTGCCAGGCTCCTTGGTGTTCGCCGTCACGGTGACCGATGAGGACACCGGGTCCAACGCCCAGCTGCACTACTCCCTGATGGGACGCAACGCCGACAAGTTCAAGATAGACCCCGTCAGAGGCGCCATCACAGCCAATGAGAAGCTGACTGGGAGTTCGGAGGTCACGCTGACCGTGCGTGTGAAGGACGGCGGCGCCAACCCCAAGACGGATACGACCACGGTGACGGTGCGCTTCGTCACCGGTGGCGACTTCCCCGTCATCAAACTAAGAGAGCGCACCTTCACCTTCCCCGAGAGCCAGCCCACCGACACTATAGTCACCACGGTGACCGGGTCGTCTACGAGGGCCGGGCCGCTGTCCTACTACATCGCCAGCGGTAACCTTGACAACGCCTTCCACGTCGACCAGCTCACGGGCGAGTTGCTGATCAAACACCCGCTGGACTATGAACACATCCAGAAGTATGTTCTGTGGATCGAGGCACGCGACCAGGGCTTCCCGCCGTACTCCTCCTACGGCAAGGTGGAGATCACCCTGCTGGACGTCAACGACAACCACCCATTGTTCGACCGGGAGCCCTTCCACGCCGAGATCCTGGAGAACCTGTCGCCCCAGCGGGTGCTCTTGGTCTCCGCCATCGACCGGGACAGCGGCCCCAACGGACAGCTGGAATACTCCATCGTCGATGGCAACAAGGAGAACAGCTTCAGCATCAACCGCGCCACGGGTGAGATCCGCACCACAAGGCCGCTGGACCGCGAGAAGTCGGCCCAGTACACTTTAAGAGTCAAGGCCACGGACCGCGGCTCCCCGCCCAAGGTGACCGCCGTCAAGGTGCTCATCAACGTCCTGGATGTGAATGACAACGCGCCTCGGTTCTCCAAGATCTTCAGCGCCACGGTGCCGGAGAACGCGCCCGTCGGGTACACCGTCACCCGGGTTACCACGACAGACGAGGACGCCGGCGCCAACGCCGTCAGCCGTTACTCCATCGCAGACAGCAGCCTCCCGTTCAGCATCAACCCCAGCACGGGGGACATCACCATCAGCAGGCCGCTCAACAGAGAAGACACGGACCACTACATCGCCAAAGTGTCTGCCCACGACTCCGGCTGGACCGTCAGCACCGACGTCACGATATTCATAACGGACGTCAACGACAACGCCCCCAGGTTCAGTCGACCGTCGTACTACCTGGAGTACCCCGAGCTCACAGAGGTGGGCTCCCTCGTCACGAGAGTGTCGGCCACAGACCCCGACGAAGGCTTCAACGGCAAGATATTCTACTTCATAAGATCCCAGTCGGAATACTTCAGGATTAACTCGAGCACTGGGGAGATATTTGTAAAACAGCAGATCAAGTACCTGAACACAACAGGTCCTAGCAGCATGAATATTAACCGCCACAGCTTCATCGTCACCGCTTCAGACCGCGGGGTCAAACCCCTGGTGAGCGAGACCACCGTCATCGTAAATGTTGTGGACAGCAATGACAACCCACCCACGTTTGAGTCGTCTCACTACTTCACCCCGGTCACTAAAAGTGTCAAGGTGGGCACTAAACTAATACGAGTCATAGCACATGACGAAAAAGACTTTGGGCTGAACTCCGAAGTGGAGTACACGATAACCGGCGGGAATAGCTCTAGCAAATTCAAACTGGACAAACAGAGTGGCTGGCTGGCGGTGGCCTCTTCTCTTACCTCCGATATGAATAAAGTTTTCCTTATTGACATCACAGCAAAGGACAAGGGAAACCCTCCGCTGTCTGCGAGAGCGACAGTGCGAGTGGCCGTAACGGAAGAAAACCACCACACTCCTGAATTCTCCCAAAGCCAGATCACCGCCACCGTACCCGAGAGCCTCGCCGTCGGCATGGCCATAAGAACGCTGTCCGCCAGAGACAAGGATAAGGACATGAACGGCCTCATCACGTACAACATCACTTCGGGGAATGACAAAGGCCTGTTTGTGGTTAACAGCAAAACTGGAGTGCTGTCCCTAGCTCAACCGCTGGACTTTGAAGAGAAGCAGCGACACGAACTCAGGGTTTCAGCCACTGACGGCGGTTGGATCACAAAGACGAGCTATGTCACGGTTACCATCCATGTGACGGATGTTAATGACAACCCTCCGGTTTTCAATCCGGTCGAGTATTTCCCCGTCATACAGGAGAACGTCCCCAGCGGTACCACCGTGGTGAAGATGAACGCCACGGATCGAGACTCCGGGGCCAACGCCGTCCTGGCCTACGTCATCCAGTCATCGGACATCGACCTCTTTGTTATCGACCCAAACACCGGCATCATCACCACACAGGGGTTTTTAGATTACGAGGCTAAGCAGGTCTACCATTTGACAGTAAAGGCCTTTAACGTCCCCGATGAGGAGAGGTGCAGCTTCGCCGACGTCAACATTCAGCTAAAGGGAGCCAATGAATACGTTCCTCGCTTTGTCTCCAAAGAGTATTACTTTGAAATCTCTGAGGCTGCTCCACAAGGCACTGTGATCGGAGAGGTGTTCGCCAGTGACCGAGACCAAGGAGATGATGGAATTGTTTACTACCTCATATTTGGAAAGAGCAGAAGAAAAGGCTTTGGAATCAACGAGACCACAGGCCAGATTTATGTCACCGGGACCCTGGATCGAGAAAAAGAGGAGAAAATCTCACTTAAGGTGTTAGCGAAGAACAGAGGAGCCATCCAAGGAGCAGACATAGATGAGGTGTTTGTGAACATCACAATACTTGATGCCAACGATCCACCTGTGTTCTCACAGGATCTGTATGATGTTCAGATCAGTGAGGGGCTCTCCATTGGCAGCCTGGTTACCTTTGTGAGTGCCAAGGACTCCGATTCAGTCCCTAGCTGGAGCCGCTTCTCATACTCCATCGCTCCAGAGTTCGACAAAAATGTTTTTACGATCAACCCTCAAACCGGCCAAGTGTCTGTGGCCGCTGAGCTAGACAGAGAAACGACTCCTGTGTACAATTTAACCGTCCTGGCTGTGGACACTGGCTCTCCTTCAGCTACTGGAAGTGCGACCCTGATTGTGAACCTTGAGGACATTAATGATAACGGGCCAACTCTGACTACGGTCAGCGCTGAAGTCATGGAGAACCAGAGAGCCGGGACTCTAGTCACGACCCTTACGGCCTCCGACCCGGACCTATCACCCAACCGGGGTCCGTTCGCCTTCAGCCTCCTCAACACCGGCTCCCCCAACAGCTACTTCAGCCTCAGCCCAGCAGGGGTGTTGACCACCAGTCGGGAGATCGACAGAGAACAGATTAGCGACTTCCAGCTCTCTGTGGTCATCAGGGACTCCGGCGTGCCTCAGATGTCCTCCACAGGAACCGTTCATATCAAGATCAACGACCAGAACGACAACCCCTCGGAACCCAGGTCCATGGAGATCTTTGTGCACTACTTTGGGAACATGTTCCCCGGAGGGTCCATGGGGGTGGTAAAACCGCAAGATCCCGACATACAGGACAGGTTCCACTGCTCGCTCATCCCCCCCTCCTCCGGTCTGTTCAGCATCCCCACAGGAACGTGCAACCTGAACTCGAAGGCTCGCTCTACGGACGGGACTTTTGAGTTAACCATCCGCAGCAGTGATGGCGTCCATGGTTCGGTCAGCAACACGGCTCGTGTGTTCTTCATGGGCTACAACAACGCCACGGTGGACAACAGCATTCTCATCAGACTGAACTCCCAGGGTGTGAAGAGCTTCCTCACCGACCACTACCTCAGCTTTCTGCGCATCTCCAACTCCCAGCTGGCAGGGCTGGGCACGGGGGTGCTCCTTTATGGGGCGTTTGAGCTCAACAACCAGACCTTCCTGATGGCCACCGTGAAGCGAGGCCACGGCCAGTACGTCAACCCCAGTGGCGTGGCCACGTTCTTCCAGAGCATCAAAGACGTCCTCCACAGACAGAGCGGCGTGCAGATCGAGGCGGTCGACCACGACCCCTGCACGCGCAACCCGTGTCAGAACGGAGGGAGCTGCAAGCGGCGCCTGGCGGTGGGCCCGGGGATGAAGACGGAGGAGAGCGTTCCGCTGATCCTGGTCTCCAACGAGCCCCTGCCGCCCTACGCCTGCACCTGCCGACCGGGATACACCGGCGCCCTGTGCCAGACGGACATCGACGAGTGCCGGCCCTCGCCTTGCCACAACGGGGGAACCTGCCACAACCTGGTGGGGGGGTTCTCTTGCAGCTGTCCGGAGGGGTTCACCGGGATGGCGTGCGAGAGGGATGTCAACGAGTGCCTGTCCAACCCCTGCAAGAACGGGGCGCTGTGCCAGAACTTCCCCGGAGGGTTCAACTGCCTCTGCAAGTCTGGCTTTGCAGGTACCGTACGCTAACGTAGCATTCAGCTAACTGATGTAGATGCTCACAGGAACCGTACCATTTAACTTGATGCTATAGGCTCACACACGTACTGCGCTGTTACTAAGCATGCAGCTAGACATTACAAACACACACACAGACACACACACAGCTTGTTGATTTCAAATGCACCCCTCAAGTCCTCCTCCCACACATGCACAAGGAAACATAAACACACTGAGAAACATAAACGTGCTATCACATGCTGCTAACACCCAAATATCTCCCGCTCCGAGTCCAAGGTCCATATTAGCTCCCGCAGGACACCAGGAGGTGTCCGTTACAAGCGTAGCTGACAGTAAACTGTTGTGGTCTTGGTGTTGCTAGTTAGGGGCTATGAGCCGTGATCTCCATCACTCAGCCATGTTGTCTTTAATAAAACGCAGGATGCTGAGATCTTCCCGGACTCCACATGAAGTTCACTAGGATTATGTTCTATGTGTGTTCTCTGTTCTGCAGTTTTGGTCACACACAGAAACAATAATCCACTAATGTGATTACAGTAACAAGGGGTTTTGTAATCAGAGATATTGCTTTTGGCCATGAAGTGAATAGTCATAGCTGATTAACATTAGTCATAAATTAGAGTCTTAATTTGAGATTTATGAGTCGGCATGATGAATACATAGTTTGTGATCTGTTTAATAGGAAGAGCAGAAGTTATTTAAGTCCACTGTTGTCAGGCTGACTCCTGACATCTGAAAGACATTTCCTAGTCACGCAGTTTTAGGTTTTTTCCCTTAGTCAGGTCATTACTGCCCCAGTTTATTATGAGGATATAAAGAATCAGTGCAGACATTTGGACTTCCTCATGACAAACGACCCTGATGATGCTGTGCCCCTGTTGACCTGCAGTAGTTTCCATGCCCTGGTGTTGAACTCGCAGCTTTAGCGAATTAATTCCTCTGTATTTCCCTCTATTTGTGTTGGTAGCTGAGCCTGAACAGCTTGACACTGGGCTCTGCGTTGTAGCGGCCTTCCACAGGACCGTCCTCCGTGACTGACTTGTGTTCAGTCTTATTTCTTTAGTTCAGTCCTGTTTGTGTGTTCATGGCCACAGTCTTTGTACGTCACTCCTGAATATTTATTATTTTCATTTCATTTGGTCACGATGCATCTGCATGACGTTATTTCACTTGTATTTCCCAATGTTTTTCCAAATGTCTTTCAGCACTGCAAAGACATCATAATATCATATTCCAACTCATTTCCAGAGTCCCTTGAGATGTAATAATATAATACTGAAACATCTTCAAAATGAAGACATAATTGTATTAACCCAAATCTTCAAATTCTTTCAAAATGATTGATATTGATTCAATATATATTCAATATTAACCTAAATTTTACTCTAACCAAATAAGTAAATAATTTTCCCCTAGATGTAAAAAAAAATGTGAACCCCCCCCCCCAAAATAAACATGTGAAGACTTCATGAAGACTTCATGAAGACTTCATGAAGACTTCATGAAGACTTCATCACCAAATGAGTTGTGGAACTTTGGTATTTTGTACGGTGTATTTGTCAAGGTGATGAAAGGCTCCATTAGTGTTCTGCGGGGGAACCGTGCGGTTCTCTTGGGGTTCCTCTGTCCCGTATGCCACCTCATCCATTTCAATGTGTGTTGTTTTGTGAACCCAGGCCAAACGTGCGACTCCATCATCAATCACTGTGAATGTAACCCCTGTTTTAATGGCGGTTCCTGCCAGAACCGCGTCGATGGATATTACTGTCACTGTCCGTTTGGTGAGTAATACATGGACACAGTGTTCCATAAAGATGGCCGCAGCTGTGTCTGTAAACACCTGAACTTCTTATTGGATGTTTGTTTGTAAATCATTAAAATCATCAATGTCATCGCACATTCCCTGATTGGTCGGTCGTGGGTGGTTTCATATGTTTACCTTCGTTAACTCGACTGTGTTCCGCTGAATTTAGATTCAAAACAACATTGTTATGATATGCAAGATTGAATAACGCTTGTTTGTGAGAAATGTTAAAGCTTAAAGTTAAAGCTTCTAAATTTAAAAAGTTGACTTTGAAATGTAACGTAACTGTCATGTGATTTCATGTCCACCGGAGAGACGCTGTTCCCCATCTGTGACTAAATTAATGAGGGTGCATTATTCATCAGGTTCCTATTGTAATACTCCTCCTCCTCCTCTCTTCTCCTCCTCCTCCTCCTCCTCCTCCTCCTTCTCTTCCTCAGGAGTATTCGGTAAACACTGTGAGCTCAACAGCTATGGCTTCGAGGAGCTGTCCTACATGGAGTTCCCGTCACTCGATCCCAACAACAACTACGTCTACATCAAGTTCTCCACCCTCATGGACAATGCGCTGCTCATGTACAACCACGACAACCAGACCGGCGACAAGGCAGAGTTCCTGGCGCTGGAGGTCTTTGAGGGCCGAATGCGCTTCTCCTTCAACCTGGGCAGTGGCACGTACAAACTGAAGACCGCCATCAAGGTGTCGGACGGCCAATTCCACACGGTCATTGCCAGGAGGGCTGGGATGGTAAGACTTTGGGTGTAGTTGTTGGTGCTGTAAGGGTCTATCTATGGACGTCTGAACGGCTTAATGAAGGCCTGGAGAGGAGCTCTCTCAACTGTAGATGATGTAGAGAGCCGTGTTCCCCTTTATAGCTGAGAAATTTGGGTTTTTCAGAAAAATGTGGCTTGGACATTTTGTTTTTCAACCGTGAGATGTTAATTAAAGTTCCCTAAACCACAGGTAGAGCTGCTCATGGTTTTATGATCCGTAATAATGTTTTATAGCTTGTTTTCATTTACATTCAAAATCAGAGTTGGGACGTTGGTGGCATGTGATGCCAGAGCAGGATAACGAGATCACGTTTTGACTGAGTATGGCCGAATGTACCTCGTACCTCGGGATCTGTACGTTCCCACACTGCAGTGGAGCACCGCAGGGAGCTGGTTGAATGGTGACGTTGTCAGGAGACTGAGATGGTGTGAGGTGATGGGAGAGGAGAGCATGGAGGTCCGAACAACACCACGCAACATATGGGGAGCAGGAGGAGCATTTAGGAACAGGAGGAGGAATTTAATTTGGAAAAACCTTGTGTGTGTGTGTCTGTGTGTGTCACATACAGACACACATAGACAGACACACACAGACACACACAGACACACTTTACAACACATTAAACCTCTTCCCAAACCACTCTGCAACACATGAAACCATGAATAGGCAGGGGAGTTATGCCGCCCCCCCCCCCATCATCATCATCTTGTGTCAGTTTACAAAAACACAAATATGTCACTCTATCTCAACCTCGGCATCTGGACTTGTGTGTTTGGTTCCGTTACGTTCATGTTTTAAGTGAAGAAGAATGATAGAAAGCAGAAGGAAGTGAAAGAGAAACAACGCCAGCCCCGTTTTAAAAAGTACTTCCAACGCTCGTCTTCCATAAACATGTTCTTATGAAGTCTCTGTTCCGACTGGGAACAGAGAGCACTTTGGTAACTCAAGACATCAACGGCCATCTTGTTTTGTTCTGTCGCGAAGCACGGAAGTAATTAGTAAAGGAACTGCTCTCGAGCGTCGTATTCCCCGTCGACCAATCACTGTCTCCGCTCGTTATGCGGAGGCCGGCCTGTGAAGATAATCGCTGAGTACGCGAGGAACAGGATGTCAGGCCACGGAAACATCCGCCACTCATGAGCTCATCAAAATGTGGACGGGATCAAGTACTTTAGGCAGGAAAAATGTAAAACAACAGTTTTAACAGAACAGTACGCAAGTTCCATTTACATGTGGTCGTTTAGCAGGCGCTGTTATTCAAAGAGACTTACAAGTTAAGCTGAGAACCATCAAAATAGCTGTTATCTATTTGTTCCTGTCACAAGGAAACATTGAGAGCTCCTACGCTGCTCTGTTGGACTGGAACGTCCTGGTGTTGATAGATCCAACACCTGCTGGTGTTTTAGCCAAAAGTCCCTGGAGGGATGTCAGATCGTGTGTGTGTGTGTGTGTCTTGATTCAGACCCCCACTTCCCCAGGTTTTCTCAACAGTTCTCTGAAACATGCGAGACAAAGAGATGATCTCCACATCTGCTCAGCATGAGCACAGGAAGAGGAAGCTAACACAGCTCATATCCTCTTCCTGTGCTCAGCATGAGCACAGGAAGAGGAAGCTAACACAGCTCATATCCTCTTCCTGTGCTCAGCATAAGCACAGGAAGAGGAAGCTAACACAGCTCATATCCTCTTCCTGTGCTCAGCATAAGCACAGGAAGAGGAAGCTAACACAGCTCATATCCTCTTCCTGTGCTCAGCATAAGCACAGGAAGAGGAAGCTAACACAGCTCATATCCTCTTCCTGTGCTCAGCATAAGCACAGGAAGAGGAAGCTAACACAGCTCATATCCTCTTCCTCCTTGTAAGCTCTGATAGTAGACAGTGGGCGGGGCTAAATAGTGTACAGCTAATTAATGCTGACTTGCTTCTGTTTTAAAGGAAATTAGCTTTGATCACTTCCTGTTGTCTCGACGGCGGCCGGTTTGGTTACATATGGCCTGATGTGTTGTCGCTACGGTAACTTGACGTTGTTGTTGTGTACAGGCGGCGTCGCTGACGGTGGATATGTGTGGAGACGACCAGGAGGCTGGATACTGTGCTGTTAGCAACGTAGCTGTACACACTGACTGGTGAGACACCTAGATACATATAGATATACACACTGACTGGTCAGACACCTAGATACATATAGATATACACACTGACTGGTCAGACACCTAGATACATATAGATATACACACTGACTGGTGAGACACCTAGATACATATAGATATACACACTGACTGGTCAGACACCTAGATACATATAGATATACACACTGACTGGTCAGACACCTAGATACATATAGATATACACACTGACTGGTGAGACACCTAGATACATATAGATATACACA
>OMKP01080865.1:0-13111 GCA_900302375.1 Bathygadus melanobranchus
GGCAAGACTTAATTTAAGGTATGCAAATAGTCCATCGCAATCACAGTAAACTTCGGGCGCAGCTATAGCCCCCCCACTTCCCATCAGGCGCTCTCGGTGCGGCGGACCAATTAGAGCCCTCGTTCGCCGCGGTAACCGTGACATTGTTAGAGCCGGCGAGGAGCTGCCATCATCCGCGGTCCCGCGGCCCTGCCTCCCAGATAGCACCGCCATCATTCACAGCTGTGGCGAACGCAATTAAAAGTTTAGGCGAGAGAATGGGAAAAAAAACGCACACAAAAAAACCACACACACACAAGCGCGGACACACACACACACACATACACACTCTTCAGAAATTGCTTTTTTAAAAGCCTTTGTACTTGGGTGCCTTGTCCACGCTGGCTGTCGGCTGCATGTTGTCAGAATGAGCCGTCGTCATCGCCGCCGGTCGCGGTCTCAAGCCGAGCAGCAGGGGGAGAGAGAGAGAGAGAGAGAGAGAGAGAGAGAGAGAGCGAGAGCAAGAGAGAGAGAGAGAGAGAGAGAGAGAGAGAGAGAGAGAGAGAGACGCTGTCAGTGTGGGAGGGAAGCTGGGCCTCCTGACTCCCCTTTGAATGACTGTTTAGATTGTATTTAACTGGAGGTTAAACAAAGCGCGCGCTTCACGCCGACGACTGTTGTGCTGAAAAGGGCCCGCTCGCTTTTCAATCAAGGACCTGCTTTACACCGGGGGGACCTATTGTATTGTATTGTATTGTATTGTAACGTCAGGAAGTGGCCCCGTCCCTCCGTAGTCCTGCCGCGAAGTCGCTACCGCGCGAACGTTGTTGAGCTGCTAGCGCCGTAGCTATTGTTTCTCCTCAAAAGCACTTCCTGGCTGCTGCTCTATGGAGTGATGGAGGGGTGCTAGCGGCAGCACGTTGCGCGGCACATCAGAGTGATTCCGAGATGATGGGAGGGATGCGGAAGGCAAGAAAAAGAGAGGATTGATTGAGTCGGAGGGTTGTGTTGGATATCACACTGCAGATGATGGACCCGTGTTGTTATACTATATATTTCAGAATCGGTGCGGTGCAGCGGTTTTACTGAAAGGTTCAATGACGGCTCCCCCCTTGAAATGACCCTAACCCTAACCTAGCAGGGCGGGCCCCAATACAGAAGTTCAAGCTTTGAATATTCGTTAGGTTTGCCGAACGAGGATTCAAATATTCGGAGTAAAAAAACAAAGGCCTTCCCTGCCTGAATCAGCAGCGGTGGAGACCACTGTTGCAGAATGGTTTATTTTCCTTTTCTATTTCTACAGTGTTATTTTACTAATGCGAAAAGCAAAACTACAATATCACGTAGGATTGCTGCGCGGACGTCTTTCAGGTTCCACTCTCCGACTCGCTTACAGCAGAGAGTCGGCAATGTGTCCAAAAGAAGACACGCAGCTTTCATAGTTTGAGAGACGGACTACTTCAGCTATCACAAAGCAAATAGGTGGTTTGAACATTGTGCAAAGTTGTGATGAGATCGCACGGCAGGACTAGCGCTGTTCACTTGAGGAGAAATCGCAAGGGTGCTATTGTGGGTGTCAGATCACCATGAACGGAAAAAATATTGCTACCTTCATGGTAGCAACGTTCATGTTTATTAACTTACCAACTCGTTATTATTAGTAGGTAGATGACCACAAGGGACTAGTGGGAGCACCACCATGGAAAACAATATCCTGGGGACAATCCTAGATCTGGAACATTACATAAATATTATTATTACGACCAGAGTTTGAAGTCTGTCTCAGTCTTGTCCATTCTAACATTGGACAGCAGGTGTCAAAGTGCTACCGACCGTCTTCTTATCTATATCCGAATACAAAACGTGGAGCACTCGGACTAAGGGATGTCTTTGCATATGTTCTAATTTTATCACTGGGACATTCGGATGAAATGTAGCCTAACCTTCTAGCTGCAGTTCGCAAAAAACATTTTGCGAACTGCATTTGAATCCTGATTTGAGATTCGAATACCTACCTAACAAACAAATATCCGAATATTCGGGCTCTGCCCTACAACCTAGCCTTAAAGTTTCAGATGTGGCTTTGCCTGTTCCCCTCAGTAACAGAGACACTTCAGTTGTAATCAGTGCACACTCCACAGATGCTGTTTTTGGTCATCGTGGTGGTTTGCCCCACTCATGGTTTCCATAGTCCCAATCAAAAGCCCCTCCTGACAGTGATGTCAATGGCCTCAGCCAATGGCTCGCGACAATATATGCTTTCAACGTCTCTCCGTCATGATGTTAATGCCATTGTAGATTGTGGTCACCCATGCTTTTGGATGCACAACCAACCAGCCTCAAAGTCCAAACATCGTTTTTAAATGAATGTATGAACTTAAAGGCTGATACATACTCCGCAAGAACAGAGAAATTTGTTCTCTCTTCCAGGGCTGCGAGAAAAGAATGACGTCATTTCTTTCTCGCAGCCCTGGTTCGGGAGTTCTCACAGCTTGTTCTCGACACATCGTCCGGGCAGAACTTTTTTCTCGTGTCGTGTCCGAGAACTATTGTGCGATTGGCCAATTTGAAGTGGGCGTGGTTAATGCGCTTCCGCCCGCGCGGACGTGTGCTGCTGTGGGCGGGGCCCTTTGAGGACTTCCCAGGAGTTTTGCACTTGAGTTTTTCGTGAAGTATGAAATGTCCCGGCCAGAACGAACTTTGTTCTTCTTCTTGCCACCTCGAGAAAACAAACAAATGTATCTGTTCTTGCGGAGTATGTATCAGCCTTAACACATTCACGTCTCCTTCTTCTCAGACGTTGACGAGTGCAGTCTGCAAACACACACCTGTTGGAACGACAGCGTGTGTGTGAACCTACCGGGGGGCTACGACTGTGTGTGTGCCTCTGGACCAGGTTGTAGCGGTGACTGCCCACAGGACGGGGGGGTCCGGCGCAACGGGGAGGACTGGAAACCCAGCTTTGACCACTGCGCTGTGTGCTCCTGCAAGGTACCAGAACACACGCATTCACATATATACACACACACACACACACACACACATTTTGTATTAAAACAGACAACAGAAGTGTTTTGAGCTCTGATTTAAAGGAATAAAGTGTTGATGTTCTGGAAGTTTGTTCCGGAGCTGTGGTGCATAAAAACTAAAAGCTGCTTCACCATGCTTGGTTCGAACCCTGGGAACCGTGAGCAGGCCGGTCCCTGATGACCCGAGAGCTCTAGTGGGCTCATAACACACTGTAATCAGATCAGAGACGTATTTTGGTCCTAACCCATTTAGTGCTTTATGCTAGTGATATTTTTTAAATTCTCTGGCAGTGCAGTGATCTTAGTACTGGAGTAATGTGGTCTGCTTTGTCTTTGGCCATGACCAGGACACTGGTTGATGTTGTAAAACCGGTTTATTGCTGGAGTGGAAATGTCTGTGCTCCATCTTGAGTGTGTGTGGTGATGGTTTGTATTGTGTGCCAACGCACCACAGGTGTGCGACCTCACCCAGCTCCAGAGTCTAATCAGCCTGACTCGGGTCAGGTGAGGCTGCTTAAACCAGCCACCAACCACCACCAACCACACACACGCCACAGTAATCTGAAACCTTGAAGCCTTGAGCCTAGAAAAACAACGTTACTTTTTTACTTACAAACCATAGGTTGCACATAGGCCTGTAATGACTAATTACTGATGCATCAACGTTATTCTTTTTCAGAAGAGGCTTACTAACTGCAGCTTTAAAGGCCTGTGGGAATTCACCTGCTAGAAGGTTGACAACCTGTAGTGTATCTGACGCAATGCAATTGAAAACATTCTTAAAGCTTGTCGGCAGAGCATCAAGGCTACACGTAGCTAAAATGTAAATGCTGTAAATGCTGTACAACCTCCTCCTGGTTTCATGGCCATTTGGATTCAATTGAGTCAGGCAGGCCAGAATTGTTTTTTGTACATGTAGAGATAATACACAGGTTTTGTTTGGAAGTACTGCCACATGATATCATTTTCTGGATCTGGATCTTGGCAAAAGAAAAGGAGGCAAAATCATGACATGACTTACATTTACATTTACATTTAGAGCATTTGGCAGACTCTTTTATCCAAAGCGACTTAAAAAAAGTAACACATTTGAGGGAGACAACAATATATCGCTGAAGGTAGAGTGCAATTAGAACAGGGGTTTTTGGAGTTTTCCATGGTGCTCTTTCCTTACCAGATATAGAGAGATGTTGTGGGGGAGATTGCATCAATATTATTTGTAATTTTAGAGTTGAAACTATCCACAAGATCAGTGACTGAAGCTAAAGTGAGTGCAGGCACCGTTTTGAGATAACATCTGTATGAATGTGCATACAGTAGTAATGTACTTACTCTGACCTAACTCAAACATTGAAATTAGGAGGAGCGGATTCAACAAGAACTACTCCACTGTTGTTTTGGTCTAACCAAGGCTCAGTTAAAAAGATAAAATAAACGTTATTCTCTACGATGAAATCGTTAATTAAAAGTGATTTGCCTGCTAAAAATCTGACATTTAATAATTTCACTTAACAAGTTAATTGAACAAGTTACGTTTTCTTGTCCAAACTGGAATATTTGAGGTCACGTGATAAGCACCTGATCCCACCCTAATATTAATGCAGTCCAGAGTACTATCTGAACAGAGACAGGGATCCTGAACACATTAGTTTCTATATTTGTCAAGCACAACTAGTGGGACAGACTGTGCTTGAAGCAGCCAGTGAAGGCCGAGGTAGGGATTGCAGGCCCGTGGTGGGACCATGGTTCGTACAACCAGGGGACTAGGAGGGGGGGGCACTCACCAGCGACGTGCATCAGTGGCCAAAAGAGGGGAGGCAGGGGAGAGGAAAATAGGGAGATGGTGGAGTTCAGGGGATGGGGAGAGAGAAAGTGGTGAGCATGGTGTAGGGGAAGGGGGAGTGTGAGGTGAGGGAGGGGCGGATCCAGAGGTGCTGGTGCATGTGGGGGAATGGACAGATGACGGTGGTTGAGGCTGGTTATCTGCTGGCTTATCCAGAGCCCTCAAAACATCTTCCTCACGGTCAGAGACTGCCGAGTGGAAGGTGTGTCTAAGGGCATGGCCTCGGTTCCAAAGGCAGATGGGTGTTGAAGGCCAAAGAGAATGTTTTCCAACAGTAGCTTCTCACCTGACCTGTTTGGATGAGAGCTGTCTGCCCTAAACAGGTGTCTGTGTCCCCAGAACAGATTAAAATGATCAATGAAGTTAATCCCTCTGAGGCTACATGTTTTGGGGAGCCATTGAGTCCAAGCAGTCTGCTGATCTTATTGATTCCTCTTCCAACTGTAGGCAGCGGCCCACTGACCAAAGAACTTAAAACTCAGCGAGACTGAATATTTCTAGAAAATCCTTCTTCAGGATTTCAGACTACTCCTTTGTTTACTTTTAAATGTTCAGGTATTAATTGTGGGATTGCGTTGGTTATGTTGCAGTCCATAGCACCAGGGAAAGAATATGATTTAATTGTCTTACCATATTTCTGACAATGGAGTTTGTTGTTCTCCCTCTGTCTGAGCTGTTTGGGTTTGGTCCGTCTCTTTCTGCTCCAGTGGTTGACAGTTGATTCCAATTCTTGTGATAGTGGTGCATACCTGTTCTCTCGATGCAGAGGCAGCACGAGTCATGATCTGTATTTATTCGTGACACATTACAGATAGTGAATCGCAGATCAGTCACGTTGAGCATGTTGTCACCAGGAAAATGTATTTCCACTATGACCCATCACATGACATTTATTTGAAAACTGCATTGCATCTATGTGGCATGTGTGTGGTTGGTGGCTGGTTTAAGCAGTCTCACCTAGCCAGAGTCAGGCTGATTGGATTGGCTGGGTGAGGCTGCACACCTGTGGGCCATTGACTAATCAAGGCCCACAGGTTAAACCAGCCACCACCACACACACTCAAGGGAGCGCTAGCATGCTAGCAGAGATACCACCTGCTCTGTCCATGTCAATTCCACTGCAAAACTTTGCAAAAATCCGGTTTATTGTAAGTTTTGCAATGGAATCTCGAATGTTGCCATTCGTCGTCGAGGACATCTTAACAAACCTCTCACTAACTCGCTAACCATGAGGAAAACACTGTGGGAAAACAGACTCATTGAGGGAAGTTTGATTCAAAGTAAAGGAGAGAAACAAAATGAAAGAAGCACTCTTCTTATTGTTTTGTTTGTTTGTTTGCTTTCAATTGATTGACCTCTGCTTCCTTGGCGAGCTCACAGGCGTAACTTGTCAGAAGACTTCCCAGCAGACGCGCGTTTCATCTCGTAAGTTAAATATTCCATGCCGCCGCCACCCGGGTGCGCTGGCGATTCCCAGCTCAGGTGTGCCGCGTCTACAAACATTTTGTAGCTTTCCATTTCCCTCGGATGCGTCGGGTAGAGAAGGAGTCTTCTTACCCCTCACTGTGTGACCTAAATGTGCCTCCTTGGCACGTTAGCCGAGCAACATGGGAGCCACGGCAATAATGTTAGACTCTGATGAGACTCACCCCGGGAGAGCGACAGGAACGTCAGGAAAGGTAGACCTATTTCTGGACGAAAAGAAGGAAATGTCTCAACATGTCCTCTGCTGTTTGTCAGCGTTAACCATAATCTACGTTGCCTCTCGCTTTTATTTTTTTTGGCTTTCGTTTTTGGTAAATAATGCTGAAGCCGTTGGACGGAATGGAAAGCGCTGGATTGTGACTGGGCCACTTTCCCATTTACGTCCTAGTGGGTCAGGAGTGTAGATAGTCTACCCCGGAATGACCACCGCCACACTCATTTCATCATCAAAGCTATTTGCCATGAACATGGATTGAAACAAGGGCCGGTTTTGTTCGCCGGGAAAATCTTTAGCTATTCAGGCCTCATCCTGCGTGACCTAGCTCACGTATAAAAAGCCTCCAGGCCCAGGTTATTAGCAGAATTGACAGTTATCTTACGCGAACGCCAGGGCAATAACTGTAAAGACAGAGGTCTTCAAGGACGGAAACATTAGCACTCAGACTCAGCTGTTAGGTCGCCAGACAGTATACATTGATAAAACAGACACGTATCACCCTTTTTTTTTTGTGTGTGGAATAAAATATAGTTTAATGGCACCCATACATTCTGTAACAACCATTTAATGTGAGGTTTTTACATCTCTATTACCCTGCCTCCCTGGACTAGCCTCTGTCGGCTAAGTAAAAGACACATTTCCACCGGAGGAACAAGGTGAGGAACCGTGCCCTAGTGCATGACTTCAGGGCCGCGGGTTCACCATGTTTGGCCCCTGACATATACGGCGTCAAGAAGGCGAACACTCCAGAGATTCTGTTACTTCAACTTCGGCAGGATGGAGTGTTATTGCAATCTTATCGGCTGTCATTTTAATTGCAAAAAACGCTGACATGGCGACGTCGGAATACAGGAAGTAATGAAACGGTGGCGGTTGCGAAGAGTTTGGCAATATTGTATTACTGACGTCCAAATACAACTTGGGAGCAGAGGTAAATAGTGTGACATTCAGTGGGGGAGAAGTCAACTCTGTGCAGTTTAACTATTTGGTTATTTAGGAGAGGCTTTTATCCGAAGTGACTCACAGAGAATAGAGACGTATGCGATTGAGGGGGTCGCGCTGAGAACATTGGAGATCAAAATCGGAGTCTTTCGGCGGGGGGCCAAGCACACTAGGCAGTGCACTATCCTGTCCCCCTCCATTAAGTCATATCAGCATTGTAGCAATGATAACGTATCTATTTACAGCTTTTATCCAAAGTGACGTTCAATGAATTCAGATACAAATAGTATATATCAACTGAAGCTAAAGCTAGTAGAGGTTAGGGCTTGCTCAAGGATGCCTACAGATAGGCTGTTGGGGATTGTACCCGGTACCTAGGGCTAGGCGATATGGCCAAAGTCTTCTATACCGATATAGGTAATTGAATATCTCAATGTATATATCAGGATATAGCATGTTTTCTGGTTATTCAATAAATACATCGTCTATATTGACTAGTAAATAGTGAATTCAATACTTGACAAATGAAAAGTAAACGAGTATTTACTAATTTTATTAAGAACTTTAGTGCAAATAATAGAACAACTAGAACAGTCTGATAAGTTCAGAGAATGACATCACTTTACTGTAATGCAGCCTATAAAACCAGGAAAAGACAACACAATCACGATATTACAATATCCGATACGATATCTAGGCTCATATCATGATATCAATATAATATTGATTTCCCAGCCCTACCGGTACCTTTCGGCTAGGACACCCTATAGCCACTACTCTATCCTGCCCACTCTCTCTCTCTGTTGTCAAGCACTCAACCAAACGGTGATCCCTAACTGGTGATCCCTAACTGATTGTCCCTAGTTGATTGTACTGATAGCGGGACGCCGTCTACCTCTCTGTGAACGCGGGGTGTTTAGGACGGCCAGACGTACTGCAGGAGGGAGCCCTGTGACTGCGGGGACCCCAGGGAGGACCTCTCCTGCTGCCCCGGCTGTGACAACAGGCCCAGCAGCCAGTGTCTGGACCAACGTGGGCGTCTGCTCTACCACAGCGGGGCGTCCTGGCTCTACAACTGCCACCAGTGTCATTGTATGGTGAGTACACACACACACACACACACACACACACAAATGCACATGCATGTGCGTACGCACGCATACGAACACATGCACTATCCCCTACAAACTCACACACACGCACACTCACACACTCTTTTCATGCTAATGTTTTGGTTGTGACATTGCATCTTATTGGCGAGAAGTCAATATGTTATGAAAATACATGAAGCAGTGTGTTTCTCTTCACCATGCATGCATTCATTTTGTATTTATCAGTGCCAGACCACATGCTTACTTACTTAAGGACACGGTTGTAAGACCTGAGCCATATGGTTTACTCACTTCAGCTCATATTGGTCCTTATTATAGTGCTTGGAAGATTGCCACATTGCAGATTGGAAATGTGCGGTGTTCATAACAGCTATAGATCATCTGCATAGTCTTCAGGAAACGTGCAATGATTTGGTAAGGTTCGCATTATCCTGAAGTCCCATTAAACGGGCCCGTACTTAATAACACAATATACCACACCATTTATCCAGCGCTAACATTTCCCACAATTACTTGTTTCGACGGTTTACCCATAATAACTGCTTCTCTTCGCTCTGGGAACCGCACGCGAGTTTGAAGCTTGCGGCGGCTGTTTTGCCTACCTCAGCGCTCGCCTCCTCGTTCCGTCCAATGAGAGTTTGATTGTTCGTCATTGAGGTAAATTAATGGCAAATTACGTCTCCGTCCTTTTCCTCTGCGAACCTCGTCCACGATGATTGTCTCGGAAACCAACCGAGGTTTGGCCTCATGGCCGTGCTCCTTTGTTCTCCTGTTAGCGGGCTGTGGATATTCATTTTTAAATGGATGAGTACTGGGTTTGAATATGCGTAATAATAACGTTTCTCATGAAATGTTAGGAGAGTCACACATCCACCGTTTACTCGATGTATCACATCAGGGGCTGTTACAGCATATTATGTGTAGATAGCAATACCATATGTAATAGGGCTGGGCGGTATTCTTTTACACTGTTAAACCTTCCCCAAATGCTCCCGCGGTATACGGTATTACTGTCTTAACAATCACATTGTAGGGCTTGGAGGGAGCCGCCAACTCCAAATGATGAATTTACCGTAATACTTCAATTAAAAGGCGAGTCCCTTTTACTGGCCAGGTGTGGCTACATGCATTGACAAACAAAGGCTGGTGGCATTTAGACGACGGGTCTACATTCATTGTTTATCTGGTTGCCATTGACACATGACACATTTCATTATTATTATTATTATTGTTGTTGTTGTTGTTGTATTTACTTACATCTTAAACTTCTTTAGGCCTACTGAGTTTTAGCGAAAAACTGCTCACCCAAACGTCTTGCATGAATAAGAGAAATTAACTCCTACTCAAATCCCTAGTTTAAATAAACTATGATAGTGTTTCCTATATTTGCTGAGCAAGAGTTTTGTGCGAAAAGGAATTAAAGGCCTGCCCCACATATAGGCGGGTCGAGGTCAGTAATTGAAGCAAATAAAAGTTAATTGAAGTTTTTGTTTTTGACAGGTTATTTATTTGACAAATTACTTTACAGACCTTTACAAAAAGGTCTGTCACACTTTCATAGCATCTTCAGCCACACAGACGGTGGTGCGTCACAAACTCTTGTTTCCATTACATTACCCAGCAGAATTATTTTATGACGGTAATGAAGCAGACACGTTGCTATTTTCAAATACCCCGGGATACCGTATTAATGCCCGACCCTAATATGTAATGAATATAATAATATCAATTATTATGAGTGATGTATATGAAATGCACCACACGCTACTTAGGCTACTTACACACGCTTGAAACGTTACTATAAGAGTCTGAGAAGACCCTCTCTCGGACGCAGCCATCAACATCAACCCCTGCGACCGCCTCCTGACGGAGCTCCGCACATCCACACACACCAGAGCGTTGCACAGCGTCGTGTAGTAGAAGAAGAAATACATCACGTCAGAAGATTCCATTTTAGGTCTTGTTTTGTGCTTAATATAATGGGTGGCGCTGCATGCCGTTTTGGGGTTTCTAGAAGTCTTGGAAGTTGTATCGCTGCACCATCGGGCGGTGCTGTATGACGATGCCCCGTCAGAGTTCTCTCATTTTCTCATGGAAATAATGGTTTTGAATTTCTAGAAGTTGTATGTCGGTGGATGGTGTGGCCAGTGTGCAACCCCCTTTAGCAGACCCTCTCGCTATCTGTGTCCCTTTGTCGTGGCTTTGGAGTGCCTCTGAAAAGGATAGGATTTTACACCTACAACACGTTTTCTGCAACACATGGCCTCGGCAGACGCTCGTGTTCACTCATATTTCCGTTCCATTTGTATGAAAATAAAAGAAAGGACAGAATCACAATATTCTGTAGATATTCCATTGATGATTGTTTGTGAAATTGTTTCCCTCTGAACATTTCTGTCCAATTGTGTGACATATCCTTGAGCGAGACTGGGTTGACTGACAATAACAAACAGACTGGATCAAGTGAAAGTTAAAGAAAAAGGTTGTCTCTGCAGGGACCCTTCCCATAATATTTCAGACACTTATAACAATCTGTGCCTGTCAGTGGCAAAAACAAGTAAAAACACCTTTAGAGGATGTAGATCGGCGGGGTGCGATTTCCTAAAATTGTTACGTTGCAGACGCTTCGCTGGTGGCTGAAGTGCTCTCGCTCACTACTGACCAATTTAAAAAATTGTTGTCCACATTAGTCACTTAGACCGAAAATTATGGAAAAATAGGGTCTATGGGTACAATTATCCTTTAAAAGTCAATTTTGGATTCATTTTACGGCTGTGTATTTTGCAAAAATAGTCAGATAGTCATCCTATTTTTCAGTCAATTTATTTACACAGCACCATTCAAGCACAAGGGTGGCACTAGCTCAGGAGATAGAGATGGTTGTCTGGCAACTGGAAGGTTGCAGGTTTGTTACCCGGCTTTGCCTAGCTAATTGTCAAGGTGTCCCTGAGCAAGACACCTAACCCCAACTGCTCCCGTCGAGCTGGTTGTTGCCTTGCATGGTTCCTTTTATGTAGGATTTGAACCAATGCAGTCCTGTACCAGAAAGCCCTACCCAATTTTCTAGTCTGTCAATCAATATGCTGATGATTTTTATGCACTGTGTGGGTTCCCTGTTCAATGTTTAGCACAAAACTATAAACAAACAATTTCAGGTTCACTGGCACTTTAAAGATCCCTGGCACCAAAACCAACAGTCGGTTTTTCTATTACATTTGACATTCTGAAAACATTACAAACATGACAATTGTGTTTTCAGTTGTCTAGCCCAATGCAAAAATGAATGGCAAGGCCCTCCCCTAAAACATGAGGTTTGTTCATGTCTACGTCAGTATGCACATATACATATTAACCAATAAGGTTCTTAGACAGTAGTTCTTTCCCTGTCATGAATAGGATGTCTGCATGTGACAGAGTAAAGTTAAGGTGTCCTTGTTATGGTGATGTACTGTCACATAGTATACATTAAAGAATGCCTGGAGTCATGAAAAACATGCCTCAGGTGTCAATATAATAACATTGTAGCATATGGTACTCATTAGCTCTAGCAGTAACATAGGTCGCCATAGCGTGACGTTGGTATGTGACGTGTAATGAACCTTGTGTAGGATGGGACAGGATGCGCTTTCCCATCATTACGCTGGCTGTACCTGGATTCGTACCAAACCACTTGAACTGCAGATGTACTTCTTGGTCTTGAAGTCTTCAACTTCGTCCAAATTGAGCAGAAAATTCCCCTTTCACATGGTGAACAGCATGTTGTGATAGTTCTTATAATATAAAATAAGCCAGGCGCCAGGAGTTTAACTGGCCATGATTTTTCAGTCGGTTACGCTGCCATGCCGACACGCCCACCCAGCGTTTAATTTTGCCTACCTAACATTCTCAGATGAGAGAAAATGTCGATATTGCTCAGTGTAGAGCAGAGGTGTCAAACTCATTTTAGTTCAGGGGCCACATACAGCCCAATTTGATCTCAAGTGGGCCGGACCAGTAAAATCATCATCAATAACGACAACTCCAACATTTTCCCTGTGTTTTAGTGCAAAAAACTACAAGTACATTCTGAAAATGTTCACATTTAATGAACTATCTTTTTACAAAACATTATGAACAACCTGAAATTTATTAAGGAAAATAAGTTCAATTTGAACAATATTATGCCTCAGTTTATCATTTACACATGTGCATTACAACTTACAGATCACAGTGTATCTACAAAGGCTCAAAACATTTAGTCACAGGTATCTGGAACTGAACAATATAGTATTTTACTTTATGAACAAAACAACTTTATATTCATTTCCACATCTGTGTAGTAATCCTGACCACCTGAACTGACACACCACACCATACAAACTAAACAACACCACGAATTAATATGGCCAGTTGAGCAACATCGCTAATGTCCGTGCTGTCATCAATTGCAACCGAAAATGCATCAAATGATTTGGTTTCATTTGTCTGTCCAAATCAAAAGAACTGAAATCCTCTCTGCCACGGT
>OMKP01080867.1:0-12043 GCA_900302375.1 Bathygadus melanobranchus
ACAGTGGGGTTTAGTCACCAGTTGTAGGTGGGTAACATTGTACATTGGCAGGGTACTTTACTATTAAGGGTGTGAATTGGATTATGATTCTTGGGGTCAAGATTTGATTCAAAATCCTTCCCGATTCCAAAATGATTGTCGATCCAGTACAAGGGGTACTCATTTTAGGATCTACTCCAGTCCGCTCTGCACTAAGAAAGGCGGTGTGGCAAATTATAGCATGATAACAGAGCAAAGTGTGTATAACATTATGTGGTTTTTATATTTGAAAAAGTTGATCTGATCAACTGAGCAATAATGAAATACACAAAGGCAAATTGAAATTGAACTGGGGATATCATGTCATAACATGATGTTATGTGGTGGTTTGGATACGGATCTGCACTGCATCGATCACAGCCACTCAACAATAACGAAGACTTTCAGGCTGTTTTCTTACTGTGTGATGCATGCCTGTTTATGGATGCGAAACTTCGGGTTTGAAGATGTACAATGTGATAGACATCTAATATTTGTATTTATTCAACCAGAACAAATTATTTAACTTTTTGTTCTTTCTTATATGTTCATCTGACGTAAACGCTGGAGCGCTGGGTACTGGAGCGCTGGGTACTGGAGCGCTGGGTACTGGAGTGCTGGTTGGAGCAGCAGGTGGAGCAGTACCTGGTGGAGGAGCACTAGGTGGAGGAGCGGTAGGGAAAGGGACATTGGGTGGTGTAGTGTTAGGTGGAGGACAGGGAGTTTACATGAGCTACATTCAGAGATGCAGGGGTGCCTCTTGGTGCAGGAGCCTTTCTACTCCACCTCCAGACACAAAGATGGTGGCCACCTCAGCCTAGTCTTTCCCTTTTTTGCCTTTGCAAACTGGTCTGCCTCAAAATCTGACCAACAAAATCGCTATTTACGTCAGTAACAACACAAATATAATAATAATAATTCATTCCAATCTATGATTACCTCAGTATATATTACCTCAGTATATATTATCGGTCTCATGCCACGCTGCAGCACCTACTAATCAGCTCAGTATTTGGTTTGCTACATTTGCCTGCTACTCCGTGAACAATCTCGATATTCTGACAGATCTCCCGTGTTTTTAGACCCATAGATTGTTGCCTGGACTAACGCCTGCTTTTCCCCTGTGTACCTCAACCTTCACCTCTTTGAACTCAGACCAGTATTTTGAATACGTCTCTCGCCTTACCCCTTTAACTAGTACACCCGGTGGACTACTTTATCGGTTACCTGACCCCTGCTTACCCATTGACTACGATTCCTGCCTCAGCCCCTTGCTTTCATATTGACTTTGTTTCTATAAACTGGACATTGGTTTGTTTCAACTCTGTTTCCCTGTGTCTGCATTTGAGTCCTATCTATCTGTTTCTGCCACCTGACAGGTGTGTGTAGGTGTCCATTTGGATTGTTCTTTAATGTGAAAACATCCATCCCCTTTTCAAATGTCAGATAGAATTGTATCCAACAGAATCTAACAGCATCCATAGTCCAGTAACTTATACAACAAAAGGCGTACTAACTCACCACTGCATTGCTACGCATGGGGAATATTGAAGAGTCTATGGCACTGTATAGTGGTGGTAGTGGTCTATACCACATGCACTTTGAAACCAATGAAAGTGGAGCTAATCAGTCCTGGTAGAGACTCATCACTGCTCAAATTCTAATGTAATTCCCATCATGGTTGCTCAGCGGGAGTCCAGCAATTAGCATGGTAGGCAGGAAGCTTTAAAGACAATTCACTACTCACTTCTCAACTCTGTTGAGTGGCTAGGCAGTCTGCATGAAACTAACATAGAGATGGTGCCAATGATATACTAATAGGCAGTATTTCCCCCAAGATTTCTCTTTTCTTTTTTCATTAGTCAGGGTGGTAGGATGAGTGAAGTGTCAGGAAATGTATTATTAATTCTACATGACGTGTTTGGTTGTAATGGGCCAGCCTTGCTGAATGTCATTCAATCCCTACATTGGGTGTATTACTAATGTGTATCCGCGGATGTAACCGTGTGTGGCAATAGGCACTGTGGTTGACCTTTGGTTAAATCTTATGAGTTGATTTAATTCTTGTTCACGGTACAAAACTGAATTGAAGCTGACACACTAGAAAATAGCACAAGACAACACATATACAAATGAAGAAAGGAGTCTAATGGCAGTGGGTAGGGTTGCTGTTCTCAGGTGGTTTGTGCTGACCTGGAAGCATGGGAATGTCTTACTGTTCTCAGGTGGTTTGTGCTGACCTGGAAGCATGGGAATGTCTTACTGTTCTCAGGTCGTTTGTCCTAGCTTGGAAGCATGGGAATGTCTTGATGTTCTCTGGTGGATTGTCCTGGCCTGGAAGCATGTGGTGTCTTACTGTTCTCAGGTAGTTTGTCCTGGCATGGAAGCATGTGGTGTCTTACTGTTCTCAGGTAGTTTGTCCTGGCATGGAAGCATGTAAATGGTAAATGGATTGTTTATATAGCGCTTTTATCCAAAGCGCTTTACATTGCCTCACATTCACCCATTCATACACCGACGGTGGTGTCAACCATGCAGGGCAACAACCAGCTGGTAAGGAGCAGTTAGGGTTAGGTGACTTGCTCAGGGACGCTTTGACACTTAGCTAGGTGGAGCCAGGGATGGAACCAGCAACCTTCTGGTTGTCTGGTTGTCCTGGCATAGAAGCATGTGAATGTCTTACTGTTCTCAGGTGGTTTGTCCTGGCCTGAAAGGATGTGGTGTCTTACTGTTCTCAGGTGGGTTATCCTGGCCAGCTCTGACCAGAGTAGTGTAGATGGTTGTCAGGTCCTCACAGGGTAAGCTGTGTGTGGACAGTCAGGAAGTGAAGTCTTTTTGAGGCTATATTTACCGACTTTTGGACGTGTGTATTGCTGCTGAGGTCAGACTTCAGGTGGAAAACATGGTATTTGGTGGCAGTCCTTTTCCTAGAAAGCAAAAACGATTGGATTGTTTGCAGCGCAATGAGCTGTGTCATTGAACATATGACATACAACACTAGTGCTAGCAGACTCCAGCTGTGTTGAGTGTTTATCCCAACTCTTAGTGCCCAGAAGCAGCTAGGTTGTGGATGTGGCTTTACTTAGTCAATTGTGCTTGGTGGGGATGTAGCGTAAGTGTACAGACAAACTACAAGAGTGAATGAAAAATAAACAGATTCCCCTGCTGTCCAGCCCTCCATTTACTGATGACTCCTTGGCATAATCCCTGATTTGATGGGAGTAGATTAGTGAAGTAGGGCTTCAAAGTGTCCCTCTATATAAATGGCATGAAACAAAAATGACCTTCATTTTGATTGCTGGTGGTCACATTAACACACATGTGCTAATAATGAAAATCAGAGCAGACGGTATTTGGAAATGTACATGTTGTAGTCGGACTCTCGGTAAGTAAGGACGGATGAAGACCTTCACTGTGTGTGCACAATGATGCACATTATATACTGAGCTTAAGTGCAGCCCAGTCATTCTCTACAAAATGCATTGGGGTTTTTTCCAGCACGCTCATTGTCATTTTGCCTTTTTTCTGTGCGTGCACATACTCACATAAGAGTGTTCACCCTGTTCATCTGCTCCATAGTGTGACCTTGCAGGGGCCGCTTCTGTTTGAAACGTCATGGTGCCTAAGGCATATGGGCAGCTGTGATCAGCACGACCACCGCGCGGCCCTCACCAGGACTACGTGGGTAAAGGATTTGGTTGAATAGATTCACATGACAGACTAAAGACGCAGCCATTCATGTAGACTGCGCCACACAAGGGAGCACCCGTGTATGTATACATCTGTGCATCTATACCAGAACAGATTGTAACCATATTTTCTTTGTGTGTGTGTGTGTGTGTGTCCGTGCATAGGAGTATGTGAATGCACAAGCATATGTCCTAGATTCCATATCTTTGTGTACAGTAATACATGTGTCTGCTTGGGCACACATGTGTGAACACAATCTCTTGGTCTGATAAGCGCTTTCTCAATCTTTTGTGCGTTGAATGTGTGTAATCTGGGATTACACATCCATTTGACATTATGTAACCACCATAAAGCCCGCGCTAACCCTTCCCCCATTGGGAGACGTGGAAAGAGTTAAAGTAAAAATGAATCTGTTTGATTGGAATGCTTGAGAGTCCAGGCATACGTGTGAGTGAGGGAATGCTTTTTCTTAATAGATCATCACATCATGATGTTCACACTTTCAATCCAAATAATTGAAATCTGCCCATCACTGAGAGTGAATTGGTGATTAAAGCACAATGATTGGTCTGTAGCCAAAATCTCAAATCACTGGCAATAGGAAGTGATGCTTTAAGTCATCCTGAATGCTTTTGGGAAGGAATCCTTATCTTAATGCATTCCCTTGGAATATCATTAAGTGGACAGGATCAGCTGGGCACCAGTGCCCCAGTTATGGGTTTATGGGTCTTGGGTTTTTTTGTAGGGTGCAGGGTCAAAACCCAAGACCTATAATAAAAGTACATTATTTTAGCTTTTTTCATTTTTTGGTCACATGTTGCTCATTTTAGAGCGTTTCAAAGTGGGTTTTTATTCAGCATTATTACTACCCTATTATTATTAACCTTATAATTATCATTATTATGATGATTTATTTATGTGCATCCAATTCTGCAATTCTGTGGGTCCTGCTTTGTACCCTAACATGAATGCATTTGAATAAACAGAGAACATATAACTCACTCAGAAAGGATTAGCCTGTTTGAACCCTAGACCTTCATGCTGTGAGGCAACATTTCTAGACACTGAGCCATTGTGTCACCCACTTATTCCCCTGGCAACTGGTGTAGCATATTGAATCCAAGGCCTCATTCACGCTGCAAACCTTAGTGCTCAATTAGGATTTATTGCTCGGATCTGATTTTTGGCTGTTGACATTATGTTTTAAATGTGGCCAATATCTGATTCCAGTGTGAACTGGTTATAGCCCTGAACTGACCCGCAAGACGCTGCATGTAGCACACTGACGTCATATGGCAGTAAACACAGAGCCCACTGAAGGTTTATGGTTTCATGTGCAGTGAAAACCAGCTAATTCGTGAGCAGATGATAATGAGGATGACTTTTTTTGTCGCAATGGCTGCTACTTCTGTATGGAGGTGTGTGTGGATGCAGGAGTGGTGGAATCGGGATGCGAACTGCTTCACTGAAGCAGTTTTTATCACTGACAACCTCCATCGCAGCTGTCGTCCATGTTTGTAGTCACTGAGTGACTCCCACCAGTGCAGAATTGTGACGAATGTCGATCCAGAGTGATGTCATAGTCGCTTGAATTCCAATATGACCGTTCACACCGAGGTCGCATTGCAAAACAAAAGACCTGTATCCGGTTCAGTCCGCATATGAAAGTGGCCCTAATAGAAAAGAAAAGATCAGATGCCGTTTGATTTGTGTTGCTCACACTGTTATGAAAAAATCTGATCTGAGTCACATATGAGCAAAATCAGATGGGGTTTGGGCCACTTAGGCTTGCAGTGTGAACGAGGCCTAAAGGAACACAGTAATAAATGGGGCTTGACCAAGTCACGCATGTATGACAGAATTCCATCAAGTGTTTGTGGATACAATGCGGAGTATGAATATAAATACACATATTCATACTCCCTTTCATACACACATACACACACACATATGCACAAAACACACGCCAACGCATGCACACATGCACACACGCATGCACACACACACACACACACACACACACACACGCAGACACAAAGAAACACACACACACTTGTGTGCCAATGCTTTTCACCTCTTGGTTCGCTTTTTATCTCCTGGACTCCTACTTTCCCCTTGGGAGCCATGGTCAACAATACACTGCTTTACTAACAGTTTCTTTTTAAAGGTATAACAGGTTGCACTGCTGGTGTAGGAAGACAGCTGAATAGAAAGAGAGAACGTGTGAAAGATGGCTTGTGTGTGTATCCCGCATTAGTCTGATAAGTGAGTGTATCATTTTAGCAGATGGATGATACACTGTGCAGAATGCACTAATAACAAGTAGGCAAATCACGTCCTCATACAAAATATACAAATATGCCTTTCTCCTGGAAATGTACCAATGATATTGGTCCGATACCACGCTAAAATATGTGAAGTGTTTTATTTCCACATCCTGTATCGATCCTTTCCCAGTATTCTAGTAAAGAGTGGTCAAGTTCTCTTTTTTTTTAAAACTGGGAGAGAGGCCCAGAAGCAGGCCTCGGGTCTAATCTTGAAAAACATTTGACACTGATCTTATGTAGCCAGACCTTCTGCTTGCTATATCATGCCAAAGTGAAAGTCTACCGTAACTTGAACCAGCAGATTCACAGTGTGCTGCCATCATACACTAAAACCAATGGGATTGCACTAGGGAGACCTGAGTGTGGAGTTTTCATTAAAACATACGGGTTTCCTTTTCTTAAGTGCTTTTCAAACCCACACTGCCTGGATAAATCAAGGTTTCATTATCGAAAATATTTCCCAGACCTCCTATGAGCTTGCAAGGTGAGATTGATAGATATGCCAGCTTTTGTTTGCTTTGCTAAGTAATAATATCAACCAAGATTGGAATTATCTCACACATGAGTTTCAGGAAGCTGTTTTCTGTATGGTATTGTTCTGTTTCATTACTTACTCAAGCTGCTTGATCACTTGAACATTGAGCACCTGCAGTGGTGCGATAGTCGATGATTGGGAACCTGAGCTGCATCAGTGCCATTAAAGTCGACGGTTGATGATCTGACCGATCACACGTTTGTTGTGTTTTATACAGTGGCATGATAAGTAATCACTAAAACACTTCCTTTTAGGATACGCTGATGTATCCTCTGTCCCCAAGCCAATTCAGTGGCCTGTTGACCTTCTCGACGAGAGAAGTGGGTACAATCGAGATTGAGGAAAACATCTGGAGATTTAGCAGGAAGTGCGAGGCGAATATCGATAGACGGACAATCGTAATTCCTTGGTCCCAAATGAATAGGAAGTGATGTTGTAGTGACATGACTTTATATGTGTCTTGATATGGGTGTCCTATTCAATATTTAATATTTGCATGCTACAGTGATGTTGGAATATACAGTATATTGTCATGAATTAAGATGTCTTTACCTAAATTACAATACAACCATTGTACAAAAGTATTACAAAACCCTTCCTATCGTATTTAATCGATTGACTGCATCAAACTGACCCCAGATCTTAGTAAAGGATACAGAGAGGGAGATATATAAAATGGTGTGTTGCTTAGACATCCTCAAAGGCTTTTCCAACACCAAGGCAATTTGTTTTAATGACACCGGAGTGCAGATAAATACATCATCTGATTCTGAGTTTTAACGCATACGGCATACGCTTGTATTATAACACTGACACCCGAAGTCAGAGAGATTGACCGTCTCTGCTTGGCCATGGCTCAGCTGCTCTAGTCTGGCTATTGCTGTCATGCATTGAATCTGGACTAAGCCCAGATGTAGAAACAGATGGCTAGCATGCTGCACTGTTTCACACACACACAGTCTGGTTCCACTTTCTGTCATCGGCAGCAAACGCAGTCCACAATGTGCATCGGCTGCGACCAGCAAGCGAGAGAGGAACTGGTAGAAGGAGTAGACTCAACCATGAAGCTACTTTTAGAGGGAGGGAGGGATGCAATCATTTCTAGAGGGTGATGCTTAAGGAAGAGCACCACCTGAGGCCATACAGTGGATCATTACAGCCCTTGTAGGTACATGACGAGTGAGTCACTGGTTTGAGACACCTGTCTATTGGGAGCTATTTCTGTAGAAGAATATATTCTTGATACAAATTATGATTGTTTTTTTCATTTTTCCTCAGTACATCATACTGTATATGTTAATAACGATCAAAGAAGATGCATTACATTCAGAAGAATTTTCACTTGCTTTGCTCTATAAGGATTTTTAATGAGTTTAGACTTCTTCTATGTGTGCCTGTGTTCTGATAAAGGCACAGAGTGCACTAATCTTTCACCCTGATACTGGCTTTCTTTATGCCCACTTACACCTGTGGTAAAATAGGGCCTCTTTAAGTCTTAATGACCGTTTATAACATTTAGAACACACTGTGCTCCAGATTTAGGATAACTATGGCTCTATGATGGTAATTCAATAGGCTATGAAATAGGCTGAAGCAAATGTGTTTATTATACTTTTTATTTATTATAATATTACAGACAGGTAACTTTTCCAAGATAAGTCCATTCTAAACTGCGACTTTAGGAGAAGACCATAACTGTTTTGCTAGCTGGTACGTAACATTTTAATACCACTGATGCTTTTAGCAATATTATCATTAGTATTATATAAGTTGTAATAATAAGTAATAATCAAGTATTTATTTCATCCTTTCGACTTTGACATTGTTTTTATATATAGGTTTTATATATACATTGGTATATATATACACTTAACCATGTCACATACCGACAGTAGCTCAGTGGGTAGAGCGGTTGTCTGGCAACCGGAAGGTTGCTGGTTCGATCCTCCGGCTCCGCCTAGCTAATTGTCGAGCAAGATACCTAACCCTAACTGCTCCCGACGAGCTGGTTGTTACCTTGCATGGTTGACCGTCGGTGTATGAATGGGTGAATGTGAGGCAAATGTAAAGCGCTTTGGAGAAAAGCGCTATATAAATGCAGTCCATTTACCATTTACATAGCACCTGTGGCTTTGCTGGGTTCCTCCAAGGACACAGGTAGACGTTGACAAACCAGTTTATTGGAGAGTTGGCAAGATGTTACAGGCAGGCATGCAGAGCTCTGTCAGAGCTCTTTCTGAGTGTGTGTGGTGATGGCTGGTTTATCCTGTGTGCCTTGATCACCCAATGCACAGGTGTGCAGAGTTTAATCAGTCTGACTCAGGCCAGGTGAGGCTGCTTGAACCAGCCATCAACCACACACACACTCCACATAGACCATAACCACCTAATCACAAATTCATGATAGTATAGCGCTAGCATGTGTGTGGCCATTCATGATAGTATAGCGCTAGCATGTGTGTGGCCATTCATGATAGTATAGCGCTAGCATGTGTGTGGCCATTCATGATAGTATAGCGCTAGCATGTGTGTGGCCATTCATGATAGCATAGCGCTAGCATGTGTGTGGCCATTCATGATAGTATAGCGCTAGCATGTGTGTGGCCATTCATGATAGCATAGCGCTAGCATGTGTGTGGCCATTCATGCTATTCAACACTTGGATGAAGGCCTCATCGTCATACACATTCCATGGTCGTAGTGCACCAGGCGTTCTTCCTTTGTTTGCCGCCTGCATCAACAGTATGACAGAAGTGTGTACCAGCTCGTCTGTGTGTATGGGTTATATAGGATTCATATGTTGTTAAATAGGTTAGGCAGCGTTGGGTTAAGAAGATAGAAGATATCTCCCATCTGTTCTAGTGGTTGCTGACATGACCGGGCACACATACACATATTAAAATAATGTTCTGGTGATTCTGCTCATTGTAAAAGAAGAAGAAGAACGTTATGAAGAGCCTGCCTTTTTGGATGCGTATATAACGGCTGATAATAATGTATGAGATCTTTTTGAGTATAGTTGATGTTGTTTACACATATTGTACTCAGAAGACTTTCTGCTCATTTTGCCATTGGAGGGTGAATCACTTGTGGCATATGAAGCCTTTATAGATTGTCAATCAGAGTGTTTTTACATACATTTTAACAACAAGATAACCAGGTTACAAGGACCTGACATTTTCTTTGTTCTATGTCGCTTACAACTGGGCTAGAAACACTATTAACACACTATTGACACTATGACTATTTAGCTTATTTACTTGCTTTCATCTATTGAGTTATGTTCCTTTCTATGAACGCTGTGGATGGTATTTCCACATTGCATAGATTGCGGTTTAATAAACAGTGCATAACTGGGTGGAGTTGAGCTGACCTGTGAACTTTGATCCCCATTAAGGAACCTATAATATAATAGTGTTTTCTAGCCTCCATGCGGTGGCCATAGTAACGGTAACCAAGGGCAGAGGCAGAGTGTCATTGGCCAATGAGGAAGGATTCATCATTTAGCCTATACATTCACACACTTCATTGTTGTATAAAATGCATCTTCTCATACATGACATGAGTCCTAAACAACACATGCACATAGGAATACATGATATTGTATCAAAACTGAATCCATAATTGGACAATTACAATTACAATTATTGGTCATATTGGTGGCACTGGTGGTGATTGGATTTCGTGTGTTATGCTCTGGTAGCTTGTATCTAGTATATCCCGGTAGTGTTTGAGATGAAGTCATCTGGTAATGTGCATCTCTAGGGAGCACTTGTGATCAGATTAGCTGCTGCTTATCTGAGGGGCAGGTATATTAATGGAAATGTAGGAGAGCAAACAATCACATGAGAAACACGTGTGTTAAAATGAGGACATATGACACGGGTTATGACGAGGGTTTTTTAAATACACATGTTCTTTTTATGCACAGGCATGGTTGTCCTATCAAATAAATAAAAATCTGTAATTCCACATAACACAGAAAACTTACATTGAATAGTAAAAAGGTCACATGACTATTCTGTTCCCGCTCTTCTCATGGTTGCGTAATGTGGCCAAAGGATCACAACTTGGCCCGTGTTAAGTCACTTGAAGGATCTGAAGCAAGCATGTCACTTCAGGATCACTTTAGTATGACCGAATCACTTTGACCTCACAGTGAAGAATCTCCCTGCAGCGGGTTTGCTGCTACGATCCAGGGTTCAGTAAGGAACAGACGCTAATGAAGCCAACAACAGTCTTCACTCTGTCACCCGGTTGGGTTCTCAGACGCTGGCGTGCTTCTCCTTTCCAGGAGTTGTGATGATTGGCAGTCTCGGCCAGCCTCACTGTAAGAGAGAGCACAAATCAACAACAGTGACTATATATCCTGGTTGATCCTATGCTCCCCTCTCACATTTGCGTCAGCCCCTCGATCACACCACACCACCATGTCATGTTATGGTGATTTGGTTGAGTAAAATGTCAGAACCTGATGTTTTCCATGCGGAGTTACCTGAACTGTGGTCTATTACTTTTCTAGAGAACTACAGAATAGCATATTTGTATGTTTTTTTCTTATTTGTATGTTATTTGTATGTGTTTATTGTTCAAAGATAGATGTGTTATTTTTGTTGCTTGCTGAACTGAGGGGGAGTCTAGTTTCTTGGGTTGTGGATAGATTATTTGGCAACAACAACCACAGCAACAGATGTGACAACAAAACACACAAGATGTAACAATAATACTTTCTACCTTTAAATATTTGTTGTCACAGCTGCTAATCTACAATATTTGGATTGAGTCAACATAGTTCATCATTATAGTCAAAGAAAAGTGGAAGACATGCAAGAAAATGTGCAAGAAATGTTGACATTATTTGTAATGTATTTACACTTTGTATCCTGCTTAGCAGAGAGGCCAAACACATCATTGGGTTCTCTGTCAGATAACACAATAATTGCTTTTACAATTCAGTTGACACTGTGCACAGATCATTATGCTGTAAGACTCCACATGATGGCCAGGCCTTTTACTGAACGTTTCCAGTTGGCAACAGAACCCTGTTGACCAACAGGGCAGACAGAAGGAATTAGTAATATCAGGGTGCTGTGGTCTACTCTGCACCGACTGATATATATAACTATATTTTTGGTTAATTGCACAGTTCTTTTCATTTTTGACAGAAAGGACTTGGATTAAAATACATAGGACTGTATAATGATGTTTTGTAAGTCACTTATTAGGTTTAAAGTCAACTTTGTTTATTCAACCCTTAACCATAATTAGACCCCCCAAGAGCCAACATGAGCCACCATAGGCCATTATGCAACTCTGTTACTAGTATCGTCTTTTTGTGTTGCCATTTTCCTATGCATATTTTAAGGTAATTTTCACACACATCAAAAGTCTTGGACAGCAGCAATAGCAATTTAATTCACAGCAGCAATGCATTCATTTAAATGTGCTTGTCCGCAAACGTGGTCCTATTCAG
>OMKP01080870.1:0-11904 GCA_900302375.1 Bathygadus melanobranchus
GGGGTTTCGGGGAACTCATGACAGGTCAGTGGGAGTGTGTGAATCACTAGGCTACAAGCGGCTAGCGATGCGTCAGCGACGTGCCTCACAGCTCCATCACAACGACAACAACAACAACAGATACACATGTGTTCAGTGTACACACTGCATGTTAAATGTACCTTCAACAAATGAAATGTCATGTCATGTTTGCTTGACGTTTCTCTGCGTATATTCAGTTGCTTCAACAATCACATGTGAAGTGATTCTCCGTGGAACTTTTCAAATCAACAAAATTATAAACATAATTGTACCGGGTGAAAAATCATATTACCAGAGCAGGAGAGAACTACTAATATCTCTAACCATGCTGCAGGGACGGACTGGGACGTTTTGACCCAGCTCGGCTCATAACAGGACGCGGTGTCACAGACCACCGTCGTTTGGCAAAACTTGATCGACTAACTTTTTCATGGCAACTTGAACAAGACTTCAGCCATGCTGACGATAAAAGGCACTTGGCGTTACAGCATGCCATCGCTACTGGGGTGTGGCCGCGAGCTGGGGGCCGCACGTCGTGCTGACGATTATATACAAGCTCATGTTATTGAAAAGTCATAATATTATCCACCGGCCGGTTCGGCCTGGAATGGCGCGGCTGAATCTTCCCGAGTCTCCCGATGGTCAGTCCGTCTCTGAGAGATAGGCCACCCAACCGCAGTGGGCCGGCAGCCCGTCCGCCTGGGCCAGGAGTGATTGCAGATTTACAGTGCCTGCTATCGGCCCCAATTGGCGAGCGGCCCACCAGGAAAACTCCCGGGGCTCCGGGTCCGGCCCGTCCTGCTGGCATGACCTGCAAGTGTGCTCTGTTTTCCACATTTGGCTCCATCTCAATCGGTCTTGTTTCTTTCCTTTCCTTACCCCCTTCCTCCTGCTCTACCTCATGTAGTTCCCAAGAAGCTGCTCCAGGAGCCCGGCGCCAGAGCTCCGGTGGACCCAGCATCCCCCAGCGCCCATGACCCTAACGTGGTGGGAGACAGTGCCCCCCCACAGGGGACCGTAGTCAGGCCTTCTGACACTGTTCCAGGTGAGCAGAACGCCTCTCTCTCAGTGTGTGTGTGTGTGTGTGTGTGTATATGTGTGTGTCTCTCTCTATCTCTCTCTCACACACACACACACACACACACACACACACATACACACACACATACACATACACACACCCACTAAAGTAAACTGACACTAAACAGACCCAGCGTCCTCGGTGCACCACGATGAATATTGACTGGTGGTTTGGGTATGAGGTGAGGACACAGATATACATATACTGTATATATATATATAAATGTTTTATGTTATAAAATGAATAAATCAATACAAATGTAAAGATAATATTGATATACAAGCTATATAATCACACAGTGTGTGTGTGTGTGTGTGTGTGTGTATCCTGTTTTTCAAGATGTTAGGGAGAGAGCGAGAGAGAGGCAAGGGGAAAGAGAGGGAGAGCGAAAGAGAGAGGGAGTGAGTAAGGGAGGGAGTAAATGATTAAGACGAAGAGAAGCTTCCAGCAGGGACGAAGGCCAAAGAGGATTGTTCTCGAGGAGAGGATGACGGACGCTAACGGTAATCGTTCTGCCTGGCTCCTCGCTAATTGGAGCCATGAGGGAAGGTATTAGGGACCAGCGTACGGGGGAGAGAGGAAGGAGAGGCGTGTCCTGTGGCGCTTGATGGGTTTGTCGCGCATGAATACGCTCACTTCCTCACTTCCTCCCTTCATACCTGTTTCTCTTCCAGTAAAACCCACTTTGTCACCAGTGAATTCAACGGAGCGGCGGTTGGGGGTGGGGGAGGGGGTGTTTAGTTAACAGGACGGTCAGTTTCCGGACCCCTGCGGACGGACGCGCGGTTTCACTGTAAATACACCCGTCATCACCGTGTGTCATTTACGTCGGCCTCCTATGTTATTAAAACGTGAGCGCACCTCGCTGTCCAGATTATACGCCAAACAATTCAAAACTAGCCAAAACTAGCCAAACTAGCCAGCTAGCGCACTACCGCACAGCCGCCCAATATCACGTTGTTATGTGAAGTAAACACATGAAAATAAATGTCTCGTGCCAGCCTCCACGATGAATTAACCTAAGTACTATAAACCAAATGTTGCCCATAAGAACCACGATGGCTGAATTATGGTTCTCACCCACGCGCATTCATTCTTGCCCAAAGTCACGTGTGTTGTCCCAAGTCCACTGCCTCCTCAGCAAATGTGACCGATGCGGTTCATTGGGTGGTACGATTTACGGGAGAACCCCCAGAAGGTTCTACCCAGGATATTCGCCCCGTTGATACTAAACGTTCGCCTCTCCACATTTGAAACCATCGTGAGTCTGATAGAGGCAACGCTGGACACCCCCCTCGTCCAGTTACAGTTTGAAACTAATAAGATAACCAAACGACATCTATAGGTATATTACTTTCGAGGGGTTAACTAGAAGCATATTACAGAAAGAACAGCCACGAGTATCATGACCACAGCCGCCATGACGGATACATTTGGCATTAAGTAATGAGTGGCGACGACCACCAGTAACGCAGTAATGTAACATGCAAGTCATTCATTAAATACCACATGAGCTTCACAGCGCGCTCTGCTCTGTTTATTGATTATTGCTTACAACGAGAAATGTTACAAAAGCCAACTCTCATGACGAAACGTTCAAGTCTAACAATGGCTTCCTATTGTAGATACTTCTCCACGAGGCGTACACACACACACACAGACACACACACACACAGACACACAGACACACCACATGGCGCCCCCCGGTCGGGATGAAGACTGGGGGTCTTTATATTGTAAATACACTGCTTTGGCCGTCTTAAAAGTGGGGGTTTTGAATCACTTCCCCGAGTCAAAACATTTTAGTATGTGGTGCGGCCCCCTCCACAATGGTGAGATGTCATGATAAGCTCTGAATCACACCACTGTTTGCCTGGATCTGTGTGTGTGTGTGTGTGTGTGTGTGTGTGTGTGCGTGTGCGTGCGTGTGTGTGCTGAAGACACGCGAAACCCTGCGCTAGTCATGACCCTCCAGAGGTACGTTCAGGAACACGTCACTGCGTGGAATGTGTTCGCCTTGCAGTACATGACCTCGAACGGCCCCGCCATTGCCTGACTGGAAATGACGGAGTCACATTATAACACACATGATTATACATAACATGATATATATAATGTGTAGTTGGGTTAGGCTAGGTTAGGTTAGGTTAGGGTTAGATGTTATTGCTCTGTTTTTATGTGTTTAGCGTCGTATCGACTTTTGTGTTTTTTCAATTTTCTTTCGGAAGAGAGGAAGCGAGTCAGGGAGTCTGGTTCGTACTCGGAGGAGGAGAAATCTCCAGAAGGTGGACAAGGAGGAGCTGTTGGAGGAAGAGGAGGAGGTGGAGGAGGAGAAAGTGAAGGAGACTTAGGAGGAGGAGGAGGAGGACGACGACCTCCGCAAGGCCCGGACATGCACCCCCTCAGCAACTCCACCTCTGTCTCCAACATGGCGCTCATCAGTGACGCGCTGGCAGCCTACACCTTCATAACAGGTAGGAAGCTGCGATGCTAACACTAATGCTAATGCCACAGCTCAACGGGCCGACCGCTAGCCCAATCCACATTTAAACTTGATGTGTGGAGAGGGACTTCGGATCTTGAGGATTTCGACTAAAAAGATCACTCCTGAACAGTGAAATCAGAGTATACAGTATTCTAGTCCAAACCAAATGCCTCCTATGAGCAATGTCAATACAGCTTACAGCGAAGACAGATTTTAGTTAGAGATACCTCACTACATCCACCAGCACACACAAACACACACAGAGGGCGACCTACCCCACAGCCAGCTGCTGAAACAAAACAGGGGTAGTTAGGGGTACTTCCTGTTGTGCTCTGTATGTCCTGCTCTGTCGTTCAAATAAACATGGTCTGCATGATGCAATGTGCAATGTATTCGTTGAAATAAACAAACGTTCTATGTGCTGTAAGCAAGGCTAGGCCTCCGCTACTACTGGCTTAATTGAAACTAAATATTTGTAACGTTTTACGTTTAAATGGAGGTCCTGAAAGTTTACAACTTGATACCATCTGTGTCTATTTCTCCAAAGATTGGAATGATTTACAACATGAAGACCGAAAACGCCAAATCGTCATACTGTAGATCTGAATGGTTTGAGGATCGAATGAGGTCTATCTCTTCATCTCTCCCTCTCTCTCTCTCTTCTCCCTCTCTCTACCAGACCACCCAGAGCGGGCCGCCCTCTTCTTCGTGTGCGGCGTGTGCCTGGGCCTCTTCCTCACCCTCTTCGCCCTGGTGGTGCAGATCTCCTGCCGCACCGACTGCCCGGCCCACCCGCGGCCCTCCGCCGGCTCCGGGTCCGGAGGCGGCAAAAAGAAGCGGGCGCGCCTCGCCGACTCCTCCTCGGACGGCGACTCCAGCGACTCGGACTCGGACTGGGACACCACGTCGGACCTGTCGGCGCGACGCCACCGGCGCTTCGAGCGCACGCTCAACACCAACGTGTTCACGTCGGCCGAGGAGCTGGAGCGGGCGCAGCGGCTGGAGGAGCGCGAGCGCATCATCCGGGAGATCTGGATGAACGGGCAGCCCGACGTGCCGGGAACCCGCAGCCTCAACCGGTATTACTGATAGAGCCGCCACTAGCCTTGATGCTGACACGCAGACGAAGAAGGCAGGCCGAGAAAGGAAAGGAAGGTGCGTTTGACCTTTGACCTTTTATAAGGTGGGGGGAGCCACAGCGAACGGAGCGCTTTGGATTGACTTTGGGTCTGCGTGGGAAACAAAGCCCCCTTTGCTTGCTAAAAACCCAGCCTGCCTTTTTTTTTTCATTATTGCTATTGTAATGCCCTCGGTGGGCACAATAAGCTAACTCACAGAGAGCATAAGCTTTCACATACAGCATGGCTAAGCTTGGCTACGACGCGCGGCTACTTTATTAGTGGATGGTAGGAGCGAAGGATCATCTGCTGTACTGTACCCGCTCCCACCTACCCTGCCCCCCGTCCGGACCCTATCCAAGCCAGGGAAGCATGGGGGGACCCTTCAAGAGGCCCTATGCAGACCTAATAAAGACACCGAAGGACCGATGGCTTTAAGTACAATTCTGTTTGGATGCAGAATCCGGAAAAGACAGTCACCGCTCTCAGACGATTTGGGGAACTGAGAGAAACGTGATGTGACACTTTTAACTACAGAGCGCTGCAGTAGTGGTGGACCCTGGGATATAGAGAGTCAAGCAACTTTATAGACAATCTTTCTACAGACGACAACCATGCTGCAATTTAAATTGTTTTGTAAAAAAAAAAAACCAAAAGAAGTTGTATTTTTGGGGGAATTCATCTCATCCCCTTCATGAAATCTATTTTATAATATTTAATAGTTTATTGTTTTGTATATTTTTTGTTTTTGTTTTTTGTTCATTTTCAATGTAATATGAATTATTATGAGATATTTTTATACTCTGGCAACAAGTTGTGTGGCACCTCAGGGATGCGACCCCCTTCGTGTTTCTGCGCGTGGTCGGTTTGTGTATGTGCGTCGTACGAGGGAATCGGTCCATTTGCAACGGTTGTATTAGCATTAAAAAGAAACTGAAAATCAACATGATAACTGCCTCAAAGAGGCCTCGGTGATTTATTTTTGTACGTGTTGAATGTGCTGCGGCAGTAACTAGAATCACCGTCAAACACGCAGCACCGCCTGTGTACATGTTACACTCTCAGCCACTATTGTTTGTCGTTCGTTGCAACAATGGGTCCATGGAACATATTGCACTTAATAGCCAGTCTGGCATGTACATAACCACATCATGCCAAATGTGTGTGCAGCTATAAATGATTACGGTGGTCCTCAAGGAAGACTAGTTTGAAGAGTTCGTGGAAAACAATAGGGTTTTATTTTTTACTCCTGCGTCCAATGCCCTCTCTTCTCGAAAAGTAAATACATTATACTTCCCAGTGCTATGCAATATTTTGAGTTGTTACTCAAGACAGGCGGCTTCTTCCATTTGAATAGCTCATTAAAAATAAAGATAGTAGTATTTTTAAGAGGTGAACCCTCAACGTGTGGTCTCCTAATTCATGTTGCCAGTTTAATATAAGCTATCCTTGATCCAGTACTGTTTAAATGCTGTTCATATGCTGCCATAGATCCAACCATTGAAATCGTTATATTTTGCAATAAAAGATGTGGAATTTTTCTTTTTCTGACTGAAAGTTAAAGGATCACTATGGCTATCTGTCATTCTCAAATGCCATTTTAGGGATTTACTAAAATAGTTTCTTAATGAATGGGACTAAAACATGAGAATAGCTATGTGAGACCAAATATGACTCCTGTGTTTGGAAATAAACTGATTACAAATAATATCAATAAGCAGTTGTCCTGTTTGTCAGTTGCATAGTGTTAGGAAGATGGTTAGCTTCTGTTGCCATTTTATGGATTAATTACATATGTTTGCCCTCTGGTGGTCAAGTGGTTGAATTTACATTTCGTGATTGAAACTGTAAACCTTAATTTATGGTTGAATTTGTTTTTAGAAAGACGTCCTCATCATAGCAAATTGAGCCTCATCATATATCGTTCATGCCTATAATTTATAGACATGGTTTGTGTGATTAGGCCTAGACAGCCAGATAGTCAAATATAGGACTAGCCTATATTTAAAACATCAACCTGTCTAAATGCTTCCAGTATCTTAATCATTGCTAATCAGAAATGTGCTCACCGTTACTGCATCACTGTGCTCACTTCTACATTATTCTACATATATCTGACAAATTTGTTCATTTTCTACTATAGTGCGTGTACAATAAATGTTTGTTGCTACATCATCGTTTCCATGGGCACCATGTAGGGTTGTTTTTATTCTAGAAGGAAAAACGAGTTCATTTTTTCAATGTACTTGATTTTCTATGTACACAATACAGAATGTATTTGAAATATAGAATATTTTGGAGGATATGGTGACCAAGGATTTATCACCAGGCACTTGAAGGCACTGTAAGGCACCTTAAGACACTTTAAACCACGGCCATGCCTGTTGGTCAAAGTGCTTTTGTGTTCTTGTCCAATCATAGCAGTCTCTCTGTGAACACACCCAGAGTGTGTGAGGAGGTGGTGTGATTAGGGGGGTCCAATTGGGACGTGGCATGGGGTTAGTGGGGTAGTTAGTGAGTCTGGGGTAGTCATGGCGTTATCATTGTGAAGTATAGTTGTTGAGTCTGGGGTAATTTTAGTGAACAGTTGTAGGGACTTACTGTGTGTTTTCTGGGATCTCTGCCCCGAAAAACATATGTGCAAGAATCTGGGATTCATTCCAGTCCCGCTGGAAATGGACAGCAGGCACAATGTGGCCTTTTAGGTTGAGCTGAAGCCCCACCTGCCCCCTTGGTACAACAATACTTTGTTCTGGGGAAGGCAGCAGGCACACTTCTCTTCGAAAGGAAGAGGATCACCACCACCTCCTCTGGCACGTTTACTGGTGGCAGACAGACATACAAGTTGGTATAGGCTACTGCAAGGTACACAGATAATGTGAGATTTTATACCAACCAGATATATATGCATACCAACATAATAATATGCAGTCAAACATTCCATATTAGTCATTCCAGTTTCACTTGAAGTGAACAAAGGGTGCTTCACGCACATATTAATGATGCTGTCCACGAGTGTCAAACCATTTCATCCACTTCTGAGATCTCGTTTTCTTCAGTAGTAGGCATACACTTAAAATAAACACATATCAAAATCAGTGTGAATAATCCACATACTCTTCCTGTATTTACGTTACTGTAAGAATGAATCAGGTAAAATTGGTATCCATAAAACATTTACTTATTTTACAATACAAAAAAATACTTCACAGACAGCATCTCTCTGCCTCTATTAACCCCATGTCTCATCAATAAGGTGGAAACACTTCTCCGAAGTGATACTTAACTGTCTGCAATTTTCCCCTTGCACATGAGTATACACTCAACACACCCCGTATCTCACCACTTCAGCGTTGCAGAATGATACCACGTTGTATGGATAAATGGTAAATGTTTGCCCTCTGGTGTCCAAGTGGTAGAAGTGCGTGGCTACAACTTTTTTTTTAATTTCCTCATCACACCAAAGTGAGCCTTATTATATATCGTAAATACCTATGATTAGGTATTCACGATGTTATGTTTTAGATATTATGTTATTTTTCTACTCAAGACCATAAACAACACATGCGAGTGTTGCTATGTGGCTGTCTCCATGGACACTGTACACAAGGCTGTAGCCGTTGGTCAGCGGAGGCGAGTGTCCGCCGACTGAAATACTTTTCTCTTTTCTCTTTTTATTTTGAATAACAAGACAATGTCCATAAATGCTCGCCATGGATTGCCGTTCTTACCAGGAAACACATTTCGGGACGTAACGGTAAAACTTGTGATGTTTTCTCATGTTTCTCTCAAGTCAGTTGGTCAAGACGGCTTAAACACGTTGTTGGCTCACACACATTTCCAATATATAGGACAAGCTTGCTTTAGGCCTATTTTATGTATTTTTATTGACTTCATTCATTATTTATTTTATTGACTTCATTTTGTACGAGAAATACACAACATATTTGAAGTATATAATGTTTCAGTTCTTTCAGTGATTGTTGCCAAACAAGGCGAAAATAGATTAGTGTTATCAAAATGAAATTCGCTTTTACACAACACACAATGTTCTATGAATGTCTTTGTAGGACACAAAGTTACAGTTTTTAATTGGACAAAGTCACAAAGCTAAAAATGCAACGTGTATTTACCATAAGCTTTTCATTTCATTGTGTGTGTATGTGACACAAATTCTTGAATCTTGAATCAGAGCAGAGTTTCCTTCTTTCCAGCCTAAATGATCTAATTTGCAATTAATGAATATCTTCCAAAAAAAGGTTAAATGATAATGTATACATTTTTCTTCAGCTCTTCTTATTAAAAGTCATTCATTTTTGTTTGGCTCTGCCAACTGAAAAGGTACCGAACCTCGATGTAGCTCTTCTTAGTAGTTAATATTCTGTTGTTTACTCTGATTATTTATCTGCTTGTTGTCTTGTTCTGTTATCTATTATCTTTTTTTAATCTCTGTGAGTAGAAGTCAGCCTATCATCGACCCCAGACGCTGTCTTATAGGAATGGCTTCGCACTGCCCCAGCCTCCAACAGTCGGCATTGGTCAAGATCCGCTCCAATCAGAACAGCTTGCCTACAATTACACCAATGAGCTGTCTAGTGAGACTGTAGCCCTCTACCCCGACACATCCAGCAGACGCACCTTTCTTGAATTTATCCCGGCTCACGTAGCCTTGGATAAGAAGGTACCACTACCGACACACCACACTCATGTCTATTGTCATGTCTGGTCATTCTTTACAACATGCTGACAAATATGTTATCAGCGGGGCACACAGTAGGCCCGACGGTTGCTGGTTCAGAAGGGTACTGAGGTGTCCTTGAGCAAGATGAGCTGGGGGTTGCCTTGATATACCAGCGTACTCTCTATGAATAGATATGTTTAGGCTTAGGTTTGTGAGACATGAATCTCACATTTGATTGGCCATAAGAACTATATGGATGCAATATATTGACTCTTTTAAATGGTAAATGGATTATTTATATTGCGCTGTTATCCAAAGCGCTTTACATTGTCCCTTGACCCCGCCCCTCTGCGTCGCCATAGGTCCTGCGTTTCCACGGTTACTTCCAGCAGCGGGTGCTTCACTCCCCCGACGAGGCGTACCGCGTCCGGCGCGTCGTCATCTACTACCACCTGGAGGACGACAGCGTGTGCGTCATGGAGCCGCCGGTGGAGAACTCGGGGCTGCTGCAGGGCAAGCTGATCAAACGGCAGAGGCTGCCCAAGAACGAGCGCGGCGAGCCCTACCACTGGAAGGACCTCAACCTGGCCACGGACCTGCCGGTGTACGGTGTCGTCTACCGCATCACCGACTGTGACGCCTTCACCCGGGTAACAGCGCTTACTGCCCACAATTAGGCGACTATTACTGTATCGGATGTTTGTCTGTCTGTCTGTCCGCCTGTCTGTCTGTCTCTGGTTTTCTGTATATCTCTCACTCTGTGTCTCTTGACCGTGACCGTGCGTGTACCTGTCTGTCTGTCCGTGTGGGCGTCTGTCCGCCCGTCCGTTTGTCCGTCTCATTGCTCTGCCTGTTTATCTGTCCATCTCTGTGTATGTTTTTCTGTCCACGTGTGTATCTGTCTGACTGTCTCATTGCTCTGTCTGTTTATCTGTCTATCTGTATTATACGTGTATCTAACAGTAACGGTTAAGGCATGTAGACGTGTACGCCCTGATGAGGGTCTAAAACATCATGTCCTTGTTCTGCTCCTTGATGCCCCCAGGAGTTCTTGGAGAGCGAGGGCATCTTGGTGAACGACCCCGAGCCGATGCCCGTCGACCCCTACACCTCCCTGCGGGCCCAGCCACAGCGCTCCTTTGTCTCGCCGTCCGACTTTGACCACCAAAGGCAGTTCCTCACCCTGGACCGCAAGGTAACCACCAGTTCCAAAGTCGAAGTCCAAACTTTCTGTTTGTGTACGTATGACTTTTCATTGACCGGTATTTTGATCGGGTGAAACGCCCTAACCTGATGCACCAGATGATTTGTTACACACAACCATCTGGGAAATCCTCCTTTGAAACTGGAAAAGGGCTGGCACTTTCAAAAAATACATGGCAGTTGATTGGATGAAGCATCGGTCTATCACCATAGCCGTAGCTGTCAGTAGTTCCTCATAGGACGCTGATTGGTCCGGCCCACTGTGGTTCGGCCACAAGCGGATAACTTGAAGCCTGACAAGATTACAGGCTTCATCTTGTCAGGCTTCAAGTTCTACAATCATCCTCCGTCTTACAGGTTCTGCGGTTCTTTGCCCTTTGGGACAACACGGACGCGCTGTACAAGGAGACGCGGCCCGTGACCATCCAGTACTACCTGGTGGACGACACGGTGGAGATCACAGAGATCCACCAGGCCAACAGCGGACGGGACCCCTTCCCTGTGTTGATGCGGAGGCAGCGGCTGCCTAAGGCCATCAGAGAGGCCAGCGGTGAGTGGTGATTGGCTCTGACTGGCTCTATGTGGGGGTTTCAAATGCTAAACAAACAGTTTAGGTTAGTTTATTTAGTTGGCACACAACAGAGAAGTAGGGCGGAGAGAGGAGCACCCCCTAGTGGCCCTCCGACACCTCTACCAGCACCATCTGGTCTCCCATCCAAGGATGGGCCAGGCCAGCCCTGCTTAGCTTCCAAAGAAAATATCAGTGCCAGGCAGGTAGCCATGGTGCTGGCAATATGTACAACACATTTCAAACCTTATATTGCGATCATGCTCAGGGTATCATCATATTTCAGAATTTGAAGCTGTATATTACAACATGGTAAGAATAATAAATCATCACAACAGCCATACAAACAAACAAACGTCGCTCCACCAAATCACAACTCTTCTCTGTCCTTGGACCACAATGGTGGAACGACAGCTGTCAGGACAGCAGAATCACTGACCTGCTTCCGCAGGAGGCTCAAGACCCACCTATTCAGAGTAGCTTCGACTCTGAATAGCTTCACCTCCTGCCCACCTTTCCTCCCCAACCCTCTCCCCCCCTACCCGATCAACTTTAACCCCACCCCTCCTGGATCATTAGCACTTCCATATTTGTATGCCTTGGTTCTTTGTAGGATCTTGTACGCTGGTATGTCCCGGCACTTGAAATATAACTTAGCTTGTGTAGCATCTTATCCTGGCTACCTGCTGTTGTACAGTAAGGAGTCAACCTAGCAACTGTACGTTTGTAAACTTGCTCTATTGACCT
>OMKP01080873.1:0-11737 GCA_900302375.1 Bathygadus melanobranchus
CTGGATCTTTCTGTCCCACCTCTACATGCCTCTCTATGACCTATTTCTGCTTCTTTCCCTCTCTCTCTCTCACTCTCACTCTCACTCTCACTCTCACTCTCACTCTCTCTCTCTCTCTCTCTCTCTCTCTCTCTCTCTCTCTCTCTCTCCCTGTCTCTCCCTGTATTGTCTTTTACGTACCGAAGGTAAACCCCTTGAGATGAACCCTTCGGCTTCCATGAAAACGAACCGGGTTTTAAACCAAACCACATGAAAAAAAAGAACAACCCCTAAAAACCATGTAAAAGAGACACGTTTGATCCTAAGCTCGGTCTCTCGGTCTTTCTCTCTCTGTGGTTTCCTCCTTTTCCCTCCAAAATGAAATCTTCAAGGGTGAAGTGATCGATACTCCCCCCCCACGCCATGCCTTTTTCTATGCAATACCGGACGGTGATCCGCGACGCCAGATATAATGAACTGCTCCCCTTTCATGTCACTTATCAGCGTTGTGTGCTGATGGGCGTTTTATCTGGGGGAAAAAATCTCATGTCACCTTTCCGTTTGGCGCGCTGTATTCGGCCTCGGGAGGGGAGGAAGCGCATACCCAGGCACCCAGGCACCCAGGCACCCAGGCGGAGAGTGTGTGGCCTTTAGAATAAACGAGGAAAATCTCCTGTACACTAAAAACAGTTGGTTGTTTTTTTTTTCCAACCGCTCAATACCGAGATTAAAATTGTATTTCCACAGGGAATCCATGAAACCTGCATTATGCAACTCTTGCCAATATCACAACCAAGATTAATTAGTTAATTCATTGGAAAGTGAGTGAGGTTTGGCGTGCATCTTTTATTGATCCCCCACGAGGAGGCGTCTCCTCTAACTCATCCATGGCGGTCGTGTTAAGCTAACATGCCGTATACAGGAGTTGCCGTAGAGGCAGCGTTTGCAAGTCACCACTCCTGTCATGTCGGGTTTTTCACAGAAACACCTCTTCCTCCATGCCTCTTCATATCCACCACTTGCTTCTCTTCCCCTCCTACCTACCCATTTCATTGGATCCACTCTTCCTCTGCTTCCAGGAATGGGCCGGATCAGGGCCGACCCTGGCGCAGGTGGCCCTGGGCCAGCTGGCGGCCGTCGACTCTCAGTGCACCAGTGCCGGTGGCGACGGGGCCCTCTGCTCGGCCCTGACGGGGAAGTGCCTGAGGCTGCTGGCCAACCGGAAGGACCCCCTCTACCCCTCCGACCTCTGGGATCCCCCGAGCCAGGCGAGTCGGGGGCCAAACCCACAAACACCAGAGCCAGAGGCAGAAGGACACGGTGGCACATTTTGCACGCCGTGACTGCAGTGTGTCGTGTACAGTACACCTCGCAGCCTTTGCCACGTGATAAGGAAGCCCCAGCATGGACGGGGGAGCCGCTGGAATGTGTTAGCGATTAGAGAGGGCTGATTGGATTCAAAGACATGCTGGTTGTCTTCACGGTCGGTGATCACAGTGGTGGTGTTGGGGATTTCCAGCTAATCATGTTCCTTACTCTGTGATCTTGCAGGAAAGCCCCTATGTGCAGAAGGAGGAAGAGAGAGGAGGGCGGTCGGGCAGCAGGGGAGAGGAGAAGGAGGACAGTAAAGCCGCCTCCGCGGAGAGGGGAGATCTGAAGAGAGGCGGCGGAGAGAGGTCTGCCGGGCGCGGCGAGCTGCAGGTACGAGCTGGTACAGATCCAGGCTCTCTGGTAGTCCTTAACATCACAGGGAAACATCAGAAGTTCTCCCAGGAAGAAAGACCGCCTAAGCTCACTCTCCGAGCACACTGTAGTACGCCCGCTCCAAAGCCAACGACGGAGGACCAACCGTCCTTGGAACAATATCTGCAGAAACCAAATTCTTTATTTGTATTTGTGTGTGCCTGTGTGTCTGTGTATGCCTCTGTTTGTGTGTATGTGTATGTGCGTCTGGGCACACAACGTGTGTCTGTGCACACGCGCTCATCGGTCTCCGTGCGTGTCGTGTCGTGACGCAGCGGCAGCATACCGGGGCCCGGCAGCTGTTGTCCCAGGCCAGTGAGGCGCTGGGCCGGGCCATAGGCCTCTGTCTGCAGCACGGCCTTCCTTCCACCGTCCTGGCCGACGCCTCCCTCCAGATGCTGGAGTGTCACGGCCGCCTGGACCCGGCCGCGGCCGGCCAATACCTAGCGCTCTACCAGGTACCCGGCGGTGCCCGCAAAACGCTCATGATAGTCGCCATGACGGCGCCACGCTCTGTCCACCCGCACGGCTACGCTAGGTACTCTGATGTAATCTAACGTGAAGCCTGCTTTGTTGTCAGCATGCACACACACACACACACACACACACACCACCACATTCCCTGTTAAATGAATTATATTCTGGAGTCCTCTACCTTGGTCTATATTTTATTAACGTGATTTTAAAACATAAACTTTCCGTGTAGCTAACATCGACTCAAGTAGTGTATGTTTTTTTCTCATTTTACATATTGTTCTTGTCGTGTCGCGTTGTCGTGTTGTTCTCGCCGTCCCCCGTTCAACGCGTCATGTTGCAGTTTTGCATGAAAAGCTGTAAATCAGGATTGATCGATCGGCTGCCTTATCGATCGGCTCTGTGTTTCCCAGAGTTGCCGCAGCAGCGCCGCCATGGCCGAGGTCCTGGGTTCGGCGTGCTCCGGGGCCCCGGGGGCCCCCTCGCGCCTCTCCACCCTCCTGGGGCTCCGCGGGAACCTGCAGCGCTCCCAGGAGGAGACCCCCAGCAGCAGGCTGAGAGCAGTGGAGGACCACCTCGCCACTCTCTCCCAGGCACTCTCTCTCTCTCTCTCTCTCTCTCTCTCCCACGATACAGAAGCCTCCTCTTAGAGGACTTAGCGTCTGGATGCAGGATGGGGGGGTGGGGCATAATATTTATGAATATTAATAAGCCAGGGGGCCAATTGAAACTATTGGAGAACTGTGTGTTTTGACATAGCAGAACACGTATGTCCAACCCTTTTTACAGGCAAGTCCTGCTCATAACATTATTTCGACTTTACCGTTACTTCAAATAATTGTTATTTTAATAATGGTTATTTAATCTACATTTAATTTCTTTAAAAGTGCAATGAAATGATTGCGGTCATTATATTGTTCCTTGTCAAATTGATTAACTGATGGGAAAAAAAGCAGGGCTGCCAGAATTCACAGAATAGCGACGTTTATTTGACCTTTTATGTGAGAGTGGAATTTTAAGAATATTAAATATGAAATCAGAGATGTTCTTGGCTGACCACTGCTCTTGTGCGCAGGCATACCGCCACCTGGCCATTAACCCAAACCACCTAAGCATTCTGGGAGATCTGCCGCCAAACCTCACTCTCCTGCTGCTTCAGCACAACGAGGACGGGTACTGTCTGTCTGCCTCACTGTACTGTATGTCTCTATTTCTCGCTGACACACACACACACACACACACACACACACACACACACACATCTCTCTCTCTCTCTCTCTCTCTCTCTCTCTCTCTCACCCTCCCCACATCTTACACACTCTCTCACTCACACACACACGCACTTTCACTCTCGCCCTCCACACATATACACACATCCCACGCTCTCTTACTTACTCACTCGTTCTCTTTCACTCGCTCGCTCGTTCACTCACACACTCACACACACACACACACACACACACACTTTCTCATTCTCACATATACAGACATGTAAAGCCATAAAAGAGTGACCCCAGCGGATGCAGCCTCATCCTGTGGTATACAAATACATGACACCTGGGTGATGAGTCAGTATAGGTTCACGCTGCCCATGTCTGGATACAGAGAGAGAGAGAGAACGCTGCACTGTCCCCGACCCACCACTAGAGGGCTGATAGCTACTCTGATACTACTACTACTACACACCATGTGGATACAGCCCCGCACTGTGCAACTGCATTTGGAATCAATTATTAAACAATCAATTAAATTCTGTGTTTTGTATTTCAGGTCCAAACTTTACGGAGCCCTGTATGAAAAGGCCGAGCCTATGGATCATCATAAAGGCAAACCGGCACAATCTACAGGTGAGGCGTCATGCATGATGTCATCCTCTCTCTATGGCTTTCATTATTTGCCAGGAAGTTGGTTCCCATGAACTGCCCGGCGGCACTTTCATTTCAACCTCTTACACGTGTTTTTAACATATCACCGAAATAATAACACCAGGCGTGCCGAAGATGTTGTCGGCGTTGGAACAGAATGAGGTGGGATTAGCATGCCCTGCTTGTCTGCCCTGCGTGAGATGTGCGGGGCAGGGGGAGAGTTCACTCCTAATGAAGACACAAGGTCCCGGCGATGCACCGTGTAACCGCTAATGGGCGTACCGTGTTCTGTAGCACCTGACGCTGTACCGCCAAATTGCCTGACCGCGGAATCCAATAAACCGTACGCCCGGTATTCCATGAGTATCAGCCGTGCTGATTTATGCAGGGTTGTGCTCTGAGACGGAGGGCAGAAACGAACGCCTTGCAGAATACGATATGACCTTTTTGATTCCGTTGAAACCGAGTGCCGCTCCGGACAGGTGCTTGTAAGTCAGGTCTCTCTTAAATTATGTACTCATAAGACAGTTCCGAATTAGACAGGTGCTCTTGAATTAGGTCCTCTTAAGTTAGGTCCTCATAAGACAGTTCTGAATCAGACAGGTGCTCTCAAATGAGTTCCTCTTAAGTTAGGTCCTCATAAGACAGTTCTGAATCAGACAGGTGCTCTTGAATTAGGTCCTCTTAAACGATGTCCTTATAAGACAGGCGCTCAGTGCACAAGCGACACACGTTTGACCACATTTTCTGATGTGATGATTGTCTCTGGCGTACATGGTTGCATGAGTTATTTATTAAGAATCACAGAAGCCGCGTCGTCTCGGATCTGGCTTGAACTGCAGAGTGCGTGCCCTCTGTGACCGCTGTGACTGTGCTGTACAGCAACAGAATGACACCACGACACTGAGATCTCACACATCCACCACTGCATGGTGCAGAGAAATGGAATATAAGTAGAGATGAAGAAGATGGTGGAGGATGGTGAGAAAAGGGGTGTGTGTCAATTACAAGGGGTGTGTGTGTGTGTGCGTGTGCATGCAGCAGTGCTAACGTGCACTAGGTTGGCTAAGGTGTCGGTCAGCCCAGGCACGCTGCTGGCTCTGCGGGGACACGCTCAGACCTTCGCCCGACAGACCGGACAAACCCTCCGGGAAGAGGCCCGTCGGCGCGGCAACGAGGCGGGACTCGGCTCTCAGATGGGATCTTCCCAAGCCGTAGGTGTTGTTCTTCTGCTCCCTTCCCTTCATCTGCCGCAACGGACATAAGTAAGGTCTTTGAATAATAATACACTGAGTAAAATAATTGGGGTGGGACAGGACCGTTTGAAGGACATGTTTGATGAGGCATGTGCTCAGGAAGGCCCATGCCATCCTGAAGCGTCCTGTCCTGAACACCCCCTGCAGGTAACTTGCCCCACCTGGGCTGGCGCTTTAGAGTGCCCTGGGACCAGGAACTCCTTTATCCCTGTGGCCATTGATTTAATGAATCTGACGACTGGTGATGAGGATGTGGGCTCTTGTAATTTTGTATATTTTGACTGCATCTTCCTTGTCTTGTCTTGCTGTGTGCGGTGTGACGCGTACATGTATATAGACATTGAACACACACGCACTCACGCTTTGTAGTGTGTGTGTGTGTGTGTGTGAGAGCGTTTTACCAGCATTTCTGACACACACATTTCTGGCACCTTCTTTGTGACCACCCAAACCCCTCTGACCGGTGAACAGGAGCGGGCAGCTCAGTTCAGAGCCGTCGTGGAGGAGATGGAGAACTATCTGCATCCAGTCGTCTCTCAGTTTGACCTCTCTCGCTTCAGGTACGTTCTGTACGCCAGCAGTGGTGAGACAGCTACGTTAGCTGGCAACAAGAAAAAAAATGGGGAATCGTACGTTTTCAGGTGTTCTGAAAGCATCTGAACCCCGCCACCTTTACTGTTCATACCTTAATGTGCCCCTCTCTTACTTCCCCAGTGGCCCCAGAAAGCCATCTCCTGCTCTGTCAGCCCAGAGCTCAGGGAGACTAAGAGACAAGGAGGGGAAACAGAGGGGATCGGCTAAAGATCAGCCCGGTATATGTACCTCCACACGCATGCACGCACACACGTGCACAGGCACACGCACACACACAGTGTCACATGGTCGTGAACACACATACAAACACACACGCGCACATGGTCATGGAGACACGTGCACACACCACATGGACACACACTCACACGCGCGAGAGAGAGCAGCCTAGAGGCCCAGACGTACAGTACATTACAAATAGCGATCTCAAAATATACTTTTCCGAAGCACATAGACATCAGCTTCACAGGGACAACAAGGATGAAATGACGTGACTAGAACATCGTATATGACCGACGGTTGGCCTCGCGTTTCCTGGTTCTAAAGAGCTGTCGCGTTGTGGTCGTGACCTCTCCCGTGATTGACAGTTGATTGGCCACGCCCACAAGCAGCGACTAGACCAGGCAGCATGCGTGAACCGGCGCCAGGCACCACACCGCTATCAACGAAATAGGAAGAGGGGCGTCTGTGTTTTCGATGGTGTTGAACATCATAGCTTGGGGATTTCTAAATACCCTGGGATGCCGTAAAACCTTGATACTGCCCAAGTCCAATCGCGGTCGTAGTAGTAGTAGTGTTGGTAAACCTGATACATGTGTGTTTGAGTTGAGTCGGACTGTAAATACGCTGGTAGAAAACTGTTATGCCGAGTGCTCAAGCTTCTTCTTCTTCTGTTTTGTTTCATGGCGGTTGGTATGCCAAACCCCGCCTCTTCCTCTCTGGACACGCCCAGTCCGCTTACCCCGCCCCCCACATCAACAAGAGGGCGTAAAGTGAAATGCAAAAAATTAAAAATAAAGTGATCATTTTCTTGCAAACATAATAACAACTATTTCAATATTTTCTTTGTTTACGATGCTTCCTGGCCTCGTTTTGACTCCATCATTTCCAGACCACTTATACATAAATCCCTGTGGCTGGAAGTCTCAGAAAACATGTTGTGACCGCTGACTGCTGTTAGATTACCAGCATTCTCTTCAAAAGACTAATTAGGCCAGGGAAGGTTGGACAATAATAAATAGAACAACAACCAAAATGTGTGTGTGTGTGTGTGTGTAGCAGCTTGCCCTCCCCAGGACCCAGGAGCGTGTGTGGTGGTCCTGGCTGACCTGTGGCTGCAGGAGCTGCCGCTGGAGGCCCTGTCTGTCCTGCGGGGCCGGGGGGTCGGCTCCGTGTCCCGGGACTTCTCCCTGCAGCTCTTCCACGCACGGCTGCACCGAGACCAGCGCGAGAAAGGTAATCAAGGCACACACACACACGCACTCGTCCAACAGCCACTCTCCATTGAGACTCTGCCACAATAACACACACACACACACACACACACACGCACACAGCGTGAGGCTTGGAAAGCTGGATGAACCTCAAGTGCCGTTAATTCACGGTTAGTAAAGTCTTTGCTTTCTCCCTCAAACACACATTCACACACACATGCTAACTACACACACACACACACCAACTACAATTATTCACATACAAGCTCACACGAGCTTTGAGCATGAACTAGCATGCCCGTGTGACTGGGTGCCAACTGCGTGTACCGCGTTTGTTTGTGAACTCCAAAATGTGGAAGAGCAAATAAGCCATCCAAATTGCTTGGCTGTCGGCCACAAGATATTTCTGGCTCGTTCAAAACGCTTCAGTGTGCTCGCTGCTCCACATTCAGGTGACCTTATTCCTCCTCATTTCAACCATTCACATGTTCATACACACGTTCAATAATACACTTTAATCATTGCTTAGAGATTCATTTCTCTTTGCCCGGGATGGCGTTGGATGAGATTGAAACGTGCGTCGTCTTTGATTGGATTCCTTTAATACATATAAAAGGATTTGGCTGGTGTAATTCTGTTTGTGTCAACTCAATATCCTAATCGAATCAAAAGGGGAAATCATTTGTTCCTGCTCCTGAGCATCATCGGCCTACTGTTTGGCAACGCTTAGGTTTGGTGTGTGGAGAATTCTGTTGTTCGTTGTTCATTATATACAACTAGCCATGTGCCCGTTCGAAACGCGCCCGTTTCAAAACAGGCCAATTGCGTGGCCTCCTTACAACTTCACACTCAACACTGCACTGCCTTGGGGTCCTCAGCATTACACCCACCTGCGCAGTGCCCGTTCAGTGCCTGTTCCGAACGGGCCGATAGCTTGCAGCTTTCTCAAGAACCGCACATCCCAAAAACGTCCCGCGCGACACTGCACTTCCTTGTCGAGAAAATTCCTCGACGGGCCTTTCCAGAGTCTGGACATTTTTGGTTTGAAAGTGCTTGAAAGTTGCTTGAATTTGACTCCTAATCAGCAGTTCACTCTTAAACTCTTACTGCATCAACCTCCATGGTGTGTCAACTACACAACCAGATAACTTTACATCGGACGCACTGCTGTTTGGGCCGGCTTCGGCCGCTTTCATTCACCGCACGTTCTGCTGGACGCGTCACAATCGAGAAGTGAAATAGGACCTCGTTGGCAAAATATGCTGAGAGAGCTCTTAACGACTGTATTCGATTTTCATTTGAATTATTTTCTCAATAGGTGTTCGCTACAACTCCCCTGATAGATGGAGTTGTAGCGAACACCTCCGCATGATCGACGAGGCCACTTTGGATGATTAAACCGTCGGGCACACACACACACACACACACACACACACACCCCCCCTTTGCTCATCCACCTTTAACTAGGTTCATGCAGACCTCCGTGAACAAGCTTCACTGACCGACAGAAGCTTCCGTGGCGAGAGACAAAAAAAAAGATGTTGCTCTGGACGCTTGTTGTTCAAGACGGGAGCTGCGGACTCATGTTTCTCTTGAATAATTTCTGCGCTTTTTGGGCCCACCCCTTGCCGACCGTCTGTCTCGTCGTCAATTAAATGGCAGATTACCATTAACAATCAATTACGGCATGTCCGTCTCTGTCCCCTGTCCACGGCAATTACCACGTCCCCGTGACAGCTTGATTAGTAGCTATGCGGTTACGTGTCACGATCGGCGTGGTAAAGCATGTCTCCCCTCTATGCCAGTGAGATTTTAGAGCAGGCAGAACACTGTTATCCAGGAGAGCACTATTTGGATTCGCAGCCGGTGTTACCTTTTTAAAGGTTGTATAATTTGCATAACTTTGGTGCGTTTTCAAAGGTTACAGGTAAATTAGGTGCCGTGTGTTTGTCTGTCTGTCTGCATGCGCGCGCGCGTGTGTGTGTGTGTGCGTGTGTGTGATCTGTGTGTGTGCGCGTGTGCTCTGTGTCTATCTATGTGTGCGTGCGTGTGTGTGAGTCTGTGTGTGTGCACACACACAGACATAAATGCACATATTTTGACTTTTGTCTGCATATATGACACTGCCGTTGTCCTGGCAGAGAAGTGCAGGAATGTAGCGGCCTTATCACACATCCTCCCAAAGCACGGACAACAATGGATATAAAAACAAAAGACAAAAAGTGAACATTTCCCTCCCCTCCGTCCCCGTCATTACCATAACTCTGACGTCTACAGTTTACCATTGTGTCAAGAAGATGTACTGCCCAAGGCCACTACTGAAGGTGGCGTTTGTTATTCCACATGGCAACTTTGCATGCAACATGGGCCAGAGGAATCCCGAGTTCACGACGGGTGAAGCTTTCCCCCTGAAACAAAGTGCCCATGTTTGCCCATACTTTGCTCATATATTGTTTGAAAAATGCATGCTTTTGTTTGGGTTGACTGCTGTTTCACAAATCCCGACCTTGGGGGGGACAAGGACGCTGTTTTTGTTGTGTACACGTCGCTTTCAGATCCAAAAGATCTGTCTTATTTCCTCTGTTCCCTGGAGCTTTCGAATGAGTAATGAGTATTTAGTTTGGGGTGAGAATCAGACATGTTTTGTGTTTGTTTTTCCTGAGCAGTCCAAAACAGCCGACGGGGGCGACACTAGCTCAGGAGGTAGAGCGGTTGTCTGGCAACCCGGAAGGTCGCTGGTTCGATCCCCGGCTCCCCCTAGCTAATTGTCGAGGTGTCCCTGAGCAAGACACCTAACCCTAACTGCTCCCGACGAGCTGGTTGTCGCCTTGCATGGTTGACACCACCGTCGGTGTATGAACGGGTGAACGTGAGGCAATGTAAAGCGCTTTGGATAAAAGCGCTATATAAATAATCCATTTACCTTTGGAAGCGCAGTGGCGATGGACACAACCGAAAGGGTACGAGTCGAGCGAACGTCATGCTAACGCCAGTTCGTCACACCATGTCACCGGATCCAAAAAAGCAAAGTTGGAGTCGAACATTGACTTCATCTCCGTAAACCCGGGTCCCGCCCCGAAGTGTGTGTGTGTGTCTATGTCTGTGTGTGTCTGTGTGTGTGTGTGTGTGTGCGCTCAATTTGTTTTTGCACGGCTGTTTGTGGCAGTTGAAGGTCACAATAAGAAGGACACCAAAGGGGGCAAGGCCGCCAAGGGGAAGGGAGATCAAAGCAGAGCCATCAAAGCGGTGAGTTCAGTCAATTAATCTGCCTCCGCCAGATACCCGCTGTCTGCAAACTATGCTAACTTTCCCTTTCGCCTCTCTTTTAAAGTGTGGCTTCGTAATCGATCGCATGACGTCGCTTAATATTCCGCACGGTGATCTGTTTATTAATGTCATGTAATCGTGGTTTTTTTTCTCTTCAGCCGCCGGTAAATCGCGCCCTGCCGCCCAATGCGTTTCCGCTGGACGTGCGTGATATCGCGTGTATCCTTTTTCTTCCCATAGCTGTTGGTGTCACGTGATGCGATGGTCGTGGTCGGGTGTCGTCGTGGTTACTGCTCCACAGCTCGAACCCGTTTGTGTTTCTGACTCCGACAAGAGTATTGACCAATCGTCTCTGCTGACCTAACAGCACTGGAACACACAGATAGTAACGATATTAACAAATGTTAAATATTAACAAATAATGCCAATAGTTAAATAATTGGGGCGTTCGACCCAACACAGACTTGCTTCTCTTAATTGTCCAGAGAGAGACTATCTTATGCAGGAACATAGGTAGTGCCGTGGATGGTAGTTAAGGTCATGAAATGCTAATTGTAGAAAGAAAAGCTTTCTACAATGAGGAGAGAGAGAGAGAACACCATGGCCTTTGGAGAGAGAGAGAGAGAGAGAGAGAGAGAGATGAAGAGAGAGAGAGAGAGAGAGGTTTAAGGTCAAACATGTCTTTTACAGCTGCAATTACATGATTAACAACCTCAATAGGAATACCATTAGCCATTACCTATTGTGGAAGGTAATTATACAATTAGTATCGTCGTGTTTTTCCTCCTCATTTCTCTTTTCACGGAACGTTCTTCTCAGCTCCCCACCTCCAGATATCGTCGACCCTCACGATGACTACGGCGACTGCGGTGAGTACAATACCGATCTCATTCAACATCATGAGTGAATATTGACTTTCCTCCTACGTGTTGTGAGGCTATGTAGCCGGCGCGCGGCCGAGCGATTCCACGCGTTGATTGTGGTGGCAAGGAGGCAAATTAAAACCCATTAAAACCCAACACTTCCATTAGTGGATGGCGTCTCTCCCAGGTTTCCCCACAGGGCCCTGTGTTGCGGAACTCACTGAAGTATGCAGCTGTGAGGTGTTATCACAGATTACATCCACACA
>OMKP01080874.1:0-11693 GCA_900302375.1 Bathygadus melanobranchus
TGCATACAGCTGACATCAGTCACCCCTCCAAGCCCTGGGCGCTGCACTCTCGCTGGACACGAGCTCTCATGGAAGAGTTCTTCAGGCAGGTAGGGACACTCAGAGACCCCAACCCTCTCCTGTCCTCTCTCTTTCTCCTCTCTTATGTGGTCGGTCTTGGGTCGCACCGTCCTCTGCTGTTTAGCTCTGTGACTATAACATTTTTTATGTAAAAGTTGTTACTTTTACTTGTTCTGCTATCATGGGAACATAGTCTAAATCAGTGGTTTTCAAAATGTTTGTGCCCAAGGCACACCAAAGGGCAAGCCAAAATAGCCTCTGGAACACATGTTATCACTCTGTAAACATTTATTTTTATTTACTAATGCCTTATTTCTCAAGTTAATATTGCAAAGATAATTTATGGTGTCACAAAATCCCACAGCACACCCAGACTTGCCTCACGGCACACCATTTGGGGACCGCTGGTCTAAATTGTACTGGGCGATCTAGAATGGCTGGGTGGTTTGCTTTTTGGCTGCTATGGAGTGCAGTCTAAGCTGGTCTAAGGTGTCTAAGCTGGCTCTTTCTATCATTGTGAGGGCGATAGAGAGGCGGAGCTGGGCCTGCCCTTCTCTCCACTGTGTGACCGGAACAGCACCCTCGTAGCCGAGTCCCAGATCGGTACGGCACCACACTCCGATATAATAGGCCCATTTGTGTTCACTGGTTGACATTTCACAGGTTTTGTAAAAGTTATGAGCCACACCTCAAGAGAATCCATAATCCCTGTTTACATGGTGAGAATTGTCCTCCCGCAGGGTTCATAGACTTCATCGTTGATCCCACGTTCTGTCTGCTGTCAGACATGGCCGAGAAAATCGTCATTCCCTTGGTGGAAGAGAACCCGGGCCCTCCGGACCCCCACAGCAGACACAGGTAACTCACAGATGATTTACTGTGCTCATCTCCAACTTGTACTCAAGTTATTTAGTCAATGCTCTCACATTACATACCAACCAAGAGAGAGAGAGAGAGAGAGAGAGAGAGAGAGAGAGGTTTAATGAATAATCCATGTTTCTCATACATTAAAAGAGAGAGCTTGATCTAACATGGGTGAGCGAGAGGGAGAGAGCTGTATCTAACATGGTGGAGAGAGCTCGGTCTAACATGGGTGACAGTTGAGGAGAGAGAGTTAAGAAGCACCCCTGCATAATATTTTGATCGTTGGAATATAAAAATTAGGATTAGTTGCAAAGATGAATGGTCAACCTTGAGATTTGACACAGAGATGGGAGTTACCTCGAATTACCCATCTGTGATTAATGAAGCGCATCCAACATTATCACGTCTCGTCTAATAAACTGAAAACACCCGCCCAAGGCCGATTGTAACGTCTATTCTCTCCAGTAATATCTGGAAGGAGAGCTCCAGAGGACTGGAGTGGAGTCTGGCCCACATCACCTCTGAGCTGGTCAGCTTCCGCACCACCTGGACACGACTCACTGAAGACAACAAACTCAAATGGAAGGAGAGTGGCTCCAATGGTGAGATGTTGTAGAGTCAACCATTCGTAATGCATAGCACGGCGTAGAGTTGCTATGTCTTGTGAAATAGAGTGTTGCCATCACCTCGGGAAGGCTAGTATTTTACTCGTAAGGTTTTTTTTCTAAATTTTATCAAGTTAAGTTATCAAGTTATGAAATTAAATCAAAATCACCCCCACCCAGGTTTTTTTAATTTCCGTTTATCTCAACAAATGTCTTGCAGCAACACATGACGTGTCTTCCTTGAGAGATGATGGTCATTACCGGTTGAGAAATCTTAACCGAAAAAATTTGTTTGCTTTCTTAAATTCTGAGATCCGGGCTGATGCGGTAAGGACGTTCGTCCGAAGCAGCCTGGTTTGACTTGGCAGAAATTGTCTCTCCTGTGCGCTACGCGGACTGTAAAAGTGCCTTCTAAAGTGACATTCCGCGGAGACACACTGGCAACGATATAGCTTTCCTTCTTAGTCACGCTGAATGTTTTCCAAGCCCTTTCACAATGTTCTAAATCCTCCAGGATTCCCGGACACCGGCGTGACGAGACGGGAGAGAGCAGGAGACGGGAGGCAGTCGGCAGAAAGCCTGCGAGCAGCCAGTCATGACGCGGACCAGTAAACAGACTTGATGGCTGTTGATGCTGTTCTGTCAATGCACAATGTTATTCCGTAGGAAAACACAAACAATCCAGCAGTTCATATCTCATGACTATTTCAAATATTTAATGACAATTTTGCTTCTACCCAAATGGGCTTACATTGAATTCAGATGAAGGTCAGATGAAGGTCAGAGTATAGGCGGGGGTTAGGGCGTCTTCTACAGGTAGGGTGTGGACATTGGGCATTGAAACCAGAACCTTTCGGCTGGGAGTCGAACACCTTATCACCTTCCAAAGGTAAAACCACCCAGATAGTCACACTTCTAACTACATTTATACACTGTCGTTCAAATGAAAACATGCTGGCCATGTGTGTAGAACTCATTTCATATAAAAAAAAACATCCACTGTAACCTGCAGTGCACAAAGCATTTAGTTATTAAGCCATAAAAGGTTTGATATTATTGTTATTATTATGCTTGTATAGATGATCTCAATGAGGCCGGCCTTATTCTTGTAGGATATGAATTATGTAAATATTATTTCCATTAGAATGTGTGAAGTTATCTCCTGTCACCTGTCAGAACATCACAAACTTAAAAAAATATGTTGTTGTTTACACTGTGAAGGTTTTAGTGTATTTATTTCAATGATCCCAGCATGGACGTTGTTCTTATGCCAAGCAAAAACACACAAAAGGTCCTTATGACAACATATCTGATTATTTCAGTGATTTGTGCATCTCTTCTTATAGTAACAAATGACAACTACTATGTATGATGTACTATTGGTTAACTATTTAAAAAACATATCTATGTAATATGCTCACATTGCTGTCATTTCATTGTGCATTTGTTATGTATTCAACTTTTCTGGCATTGTGCAGATTTTAATCACAGCTTCAACAAGTCTACTAATGACACACAGTTCCAACCTTTTCAACCCTTTCTGATTTCCCATTTAATAAAACCTCAGAAGTGTGACAGTGAAGCGTAATTAACGTTTTGACTAGATGTTATTATTGTAACCTTCCAGCAGTTATTCTGTTAACAGAAGTGGTCATTTAGAGTGTTCTTGTGCAAAATAAGGAACACTTACTTGCCCCAGTTAGTAATATTTTGTGATATAAAAGTATGTCACATTTATTCTGAAAGAGCTCCCTCTATGTTGACTTATGATGACTAATAATGATTCCCGTCAGCAAGAGGTGCTATAGAGCAACAGTTGGGCTAGTACAAGATTTTGAATCTTTAACCTTTAATCATATTCTGCCATTTAGAACTGTAAGTGATTTCCAGGAAAGCTGTAAGATCACTAATTGTCATTAAGACGTAAGAAATCAATGGAAAATTCTTTGTTACAATGCTATGGCTAAGCTATAACAACCTGGCCAGTAAATGTGGCTCTGGTAAATGTCCACACTCACACACACACACACACACACACACACACACACACACAAATATCCATCTTAGGACCTCACACGCGTACCACCATGGCTCTAACGAATGATAGGCCAATACTGGATGCAAGTTGACCATAACCAGATAAAACAGATATGAGTAACACCAACACAATGTGCTAATATTTCATAGTAATCGGACACACATCCTACACGTTATAAAGCCAAGGAGGGATACGTATCCCGAAATGCGCTAGCTATTGCTACTAAACCACAAAATGCATTTGGGTATAATCTGTCCCTCGTCTGAAATATGTATATGTATTTTTTTTTTCATACTTTCTGATTTGTTGAATAATTTATGAGCGGGTGGCTATTTTCAGTATGTGGTGGAAGTCATGCAGAACTGAACACATAACCACTAGCGCAGTCGCGTTTTCTTCACACAACCCCCAGTTGTTTTTGGATATATTTCCCTTGAATTAGTTTTCAACGCGCGCGGACATTTTCGAGGATACTGATACGGCAAATTTGCAAGCCATTTCAGTTGAGCGTGGGCTTCTCGCAGACTTAATTAACCGTGGTGATTGTGTAGCCTCTAGTCAATGCTGGGCTTCTTTTACAAGACACAGAAGCATGCAGAAGCCATTAGCACTAATTAACCAAAGTGGTGCCATTTAAAACCCACCATCACAACGAGGCCTGGACCAAAAAACCAAAACACATGAAATGAACTGTAAAACAACCAATAAACTATTCACCAATTGAAATATTTTTATTTTATCAAACAGACTACGGATGTAATCATTGACCGGTTTAAATACAGTTGGAAAAACATTCCCCAAATCGAATTATTGAACACCATTCCCATTCCAGAACAGATATTACATTGTACATAAATATATAATACATTGTAAAAAAAATGATAATAATAACCAACAAAACAAAAAAAGAAACAGGAATGTTTATTTGTCTTTTATTGTGGACATAGTGGTTTTTACTTTAAACTATACGAACCTTTTAAACTTTGAAGCTGGCAATAACAGGATTTTTTTTCCCATAAAGTGACATCAAACACTACGTTGTATTTAGTTTTCTGTTTTTTTTTTTTTTTAAACGATTGTCAAATAACCGACATCTTAATGCCACCGAGGTGATTGCACAAATAGAGACGAAATGTTGAATAGCAATCACAATCATTTGTTTGGGTCCAATTAGGCCAAACATGTACTGTTTTGTTTCAGTACCCATTATAAAACAACAACACACCAACAAAACACATTTAGGAACTCTGGCTTTGGACCGACTGTACATTCAATGCCATGCTACACAAGTGTTTCCAAAAAGCATAGCACAGTTGACAAAATGGGGAGTTACCTTTTTTTAATTCACCCAAAATGTTTTCAATTTTCGTTTGATATGTTGACAAATGAATCATTTCCCCATTAATTGTATGTTCGGCAGCCATATAAACTAAAATATAGTTATATAAACTATAAACTCTTATTTTTATATATAGATTTGACCATATTTATCTTATTTAACAATATATATGACTAATGGTAGCGAGTACCATTTGTATTTCTAACTAATGATAATGATATTGAAGTACTCATAACAATGCCTGTGATTTGTGGTTCCTAATATAACGATTACTATCAGCAGTGAAATATGAAGAAAAAAATCAAAACAATTTATGGAAATGAATACGGACATGGATAGATGATGAATACGGATAGAAAACAACCAAAAAAAATCATCCGTTGTCCAAGGAGACAAAACAAAAAACCGTTAGACCTTTTTGATGTTGCCAAGGTGGTAGCTAAGGCCTTTATTTTGCAGAGTAAAGGAGAAGAGATACCCTGATGTTCCTGTATCTACAACGGAGTCTTCAGTAATCTCTCACTGCGCTGGCTTGGCTCCGGGTCAGACTGAGCGGCGCTGTTGGCCTACTTCACCTCCTCCATTCCTTCAGTGCTTTTCCCCTTCGCCACCACCACCACTGCTGCTGCTGCTGTCGGCGCTGCTGCTGCTGGTTTTGTGTCTGCAGAGCATAAAGGACGGAGGAGATGGGGGAAAAAACATTGGAAGAAGTTAAATCAAATGGGAATGCTTGGCACAATGACAGAGAGCAGACAGACAGAGACCAGACAGACAGATACCAGACAGATGGATGGATGGACATGATGGATGGATGGACAGAAAGATAGGTAGATAGATGTGTGACTAGTGTAACTAGAGGCAGCATGTTTGGGCATTCCAACCAGTGCAGTGCTGCTCTAGAGAAGAACGCATCAAAGGCATCTCCCGGAAGCTTGTTGACTTGGCACGATATCCCGCCAAGCAGCTCAAATATTTAACAAGATATAAATAAAAGCAGCTCGGCCGCGGTATCGCTGATTAGCCCTGTGGGACTACAGCATGGGGGGGGGTACCACGTTAGCAGCGCTAACCTGATTGTGTGTTGTTCTGTGGTGACGTTGAGGGCTCGGCGACCCCGAGGACACTGGAACGTCCCATGTCCTCCATGGAGAGGGGACACTGGAGTCCACCCTCATCTTCTGATAGACTATCCCGTGAGAACTCTGAGAGGTCAGAGAGAGAAATGGAGCAAGGGGGATCAATGTTGATAATGGACTTATTTAAACAGATGATGGTTGGAAAATGCCAAGAGACAGGCGCAGAGAGAGAGAGAGATGAGCGAGAGAGATTTGTTCTTCAACGGAAAAACAAATGTGACAGACAGTGTTTGTCCGTGAATCAATCCATTCCACCCTGGCAACCAAATCGATCCCATCTTGACATTTGTATCAGCTGCCTCTGAATTGCAACTGTGCACACCACCTCTCAGCTGCACAGCTGTACAACTCAGCTGGACTCGAGCTGTACAAACAACTTTCTTCTCTTGACCACAAAACAACAAATCTGCTCTTCCCCTGTTCAATATTGCAGCGAACCAAAAGAGAATTCAGAAAGCCGTGCAGTAAAGAAAGGTACAATTTGTTCCTGCTACATGGCCTCGTTGCTACGCGGCCACTCTGCTCCGACAGCCCCGTCATGCTGCATTAGGATGTAACAGAGTGTATGTACCCTGCGTGCTCGGGTTCCCGTGACCATGTGGACACCTGCCACTACAAAAGAATTAGTGCTGAGGCCAACGTTTGCACGTTTCCAGCCTTAATTCAAAGTAGTTGGCATGGAGACGGGCCTTGACTGCCAAGGTGCACTTTGACTATTGAGACTTTAAGAAGGCCTATCTTCCTGTCTCTGCTCAATTACTCACTTTCCCGGGGAACCTTTCTTCTCCATTATCAACGGCGTTGCAGATTTTCTTAAAAGGTGGCATAAATCAGCGCAAAGCGATTGGTGTTAGTACCGTTTCGAAGATGTTTCGAACCCGCGTCGGCCGTCAAACAGTTCACATGTGATGAATGTTGAATGTGAATGTCGACGGCGTCATTTACAACATGGCGGCGCTCCCGTTTGACGCCTGCTCCTCTTTTTAAATTGCTTTTCTGTAAAACAAAGTCGGCTGTCCGACCCGTCAGCGCTATGCGAGTTGACGGTCGTCGAAGCAATACTTTGACCAACACCATATTCATTTCTGCCTAGAATTTGTTGCTATTAAAAGCAGTTTTTTTCCTTCGTCGTCCACTCTGCTCTCAGCGTTAAGAAAACAGCCTCCGGCCCTGAATACTGCATCACCACTAACTAGCTCCTGTTGGCTTCCCCCCTCCTACCCAACCACAGCTTTCTCTCCTTTCCTTGTCTCTCCATCCCTCAGAGGAGATTAGAAAGGACAGAGGGATAATGAGATCCCTCCTTTCTGCCCGTTTGTGCTCCAGTGTTTTCTAGACATGTTTTACTCCTCTCAGTCAGCTCCATGACTCCTTTCATTCTTTTTTTATGACAAAGGATATAATAATGCAGTAGGAATGTAGTGAAGATGACTGCCACACGCCACATAAGTGGCTTCTTAAAGGTTCCCCCAAACAGCACGGACACAGGAAGGTGGCGAAGAATCCGCTTTATTGCAAGGTTTGATAAATGAAATGGACAGAGCAGGTGGTAACTATGCTAGCGCTCTCTTGAGTGTGTGTGGTGGTGGCTGGTTTAACCTGTGGGCCTTGATTAGTCAATGGCCCACAGGCGTGCAGCCTCACCCAGCCAAACCAATTAGCCAGACTCTGGCTAGATGAGACTGCTTAAACCAGCCACCAACCACACACATGCCACAAGGAATTTAAATGTCAACCCAATATTTGCTACTGCAAGTTTTTCTCTTTTTCTGTACAGTGCGGCAAGATATTATTTACAACCTAAAAATATCTGTATTATATTTTAGCTATGGGTTAGCATTAAACAATCTCAGAACCAGGAGTTCATCAATGCTATAGCCAAACTTCTGGGTGGAAACTGTAAAGCGTCAGGACCAGAAACCAGAAAATGTGTTTCCTGTTTTGTTAGAAACTAATTTGCGAGGAGGTTTCAGATTTCAGGTTTCACAAATGTATTTCTACAGCGGCCAGTCTACTACGCAGGTTTGGTGCGTTCCATTACCTTCCATTTGGCAGCGCAGCTTCTCGAAGGCCTCGGCGGTGACCTCGGCACTGAAGTCTCCGTCGCAGGGGAGCTCCTCGGTGGCAGGCGTGGACTCTGGGCTGGGCCGGTCCGACAGGCAGCTCTCTGAGGAGCACTCGTCCCCCCCGCCGCCACCCTGCTGTTGCTGCTGCTGCTGCCGGTACAGGTGGTGCTCCACCAGGAACTGCAACTCTGCACGGAGGAGGTGGTGGAGGTTAGGTGGATGAGGAGGTGGTGGAGAAGGTATGGGTTAGGGTTAGTGGTGGTGGTGGAGGAGGTGGAGGAGAAAGAAGAAGAGTTGGAGTGGGTGGATGAGGAAGAGGAGGTGAAGGAGGTGGTGGTGGTGGAGGAGGAAGAGGACTCATGGACGAGGAGTAATTGGTGGAGGAGGAGGTGAAGAAGGAGTTGTTGGTCAAGGTTGAGAGGAGGTGGAGGTGGAGGTGACGCAGAAGGTAGAGGTTAGGTGGAGGAGGTGGTGGTGGATGAGGAGGTGGAGGAGAAAGAAGAGGTGGATTTGGAGGGGTGGATGAGAATGAGGAAGAGGAGGTGAAGAAGGAGGATATGGTGGTGGAGGAGGAAGAGGAGTTGATCAAGGTTGAGAGGAGGTGGAGGAAAAGATGTGGAGGAGGAGGTAGAGGAATGAAGGGAAAGGACGGTTGGTAGGAGGAGGAAGAGGGTGAAAGTGAACAGTAAGCGATGAAGGATAGATATATTGGGAGATGTAGGCGGAGAGATCGGTCAAATGGTGGAGTAGAAGACAAGATGTTTTTAACGGAGGAGGAGAGGATAGAGCATGGAGATAAACAATGCATTAAAACAGCACAGTGCCAAAGTGAAGGGAGTAAAGGGGAGAGATGAAAGCGAGGTGAGAGAGTATAGAGGATAATGGAGAGGAGGAACCGGCGCGCATGTAGTCAACATAAAGAAGAACAAAGGGGTGGTTTCCTTGATTAGTTTAATCACCTCCTTTAAGTTTGTTAATCACCTCTTTCAACCATCTTTCACTGTGCCTAATCCACGTGAAGTCGTTTTTGGTGCACTCTCATTAGTGGAAGGCTTTTATTAGAAAAGTGACTCACGCTGCAGCTCTCCAGGGACTGTTCACACACACATTCCGATCCCTATGTATGTGTGGCATGTGTGTGGTTGGTGGCAGACGGCATTGCCACAGTATGTGTTTCATATGAAAGGATATAGTGAGTTTAGCTCATTTAGAATTTTGCTGTGCCTCGTTATGACTTGACCTTGAGATTTGAGCCTTGAGACTATTGCCATCGATTATTGACTGACTTTTGACACACTGTACGTTTAGACTTGGGATGTGAAGCCTCCAAGCTAAACTTGATGACATACCTTTGAAACATCAAACTAAATGTTAATTAAACTTAATGAAACACCTTTCATTGTTGGGGTGCCTTTGGGTCCTTTCCTCCGCTGTCTGGGGGAGTTCAACAAGGCTGCCTGGAGATGGAAATATCAAACTGGCTTTCAAAGTATGATCAGTAATAGAAATAAATGACAGTTGTAAGTATATAAGAAATAATCATAATCAAAACAGCACATTTTATGAATAGCTTTACCTTATACAGCTGGTTTGGCAGACGGTCTTCATCTATCTCTGTAAGGAAGGAAGGAAGAAAGAAGAAAAAATTATTAGACTTATAGACTTGGTAGACTGGCCTGCCATGAGAAAGCCCTTACACAAAACTGATTACTGAAAAGACCTTGCAAGATAGACTGGCAGAAGACAAGTAATTAGGGTCAAGGTGACCCCTACACAGATTTCGGTTCCCAGGCCAATATTGCTAACAGTTTGTCCTTGCACTACAACTATTGTCGGAAACTAAACCATGTTTTTTCCCACTAAAAACACACTACTTGTATACCTCTAAAGAAAAATGAGAGAACAAAGGTGACGGTAAGCTTATATGCAGTACTGGTGACAAATGTTACAGAATAGGAGAGTATTCAGAGCAACCCCAGGGAAGTACTGGTATTTTAGAGTTGAGCTTCTGCTAATTATATTATTGGCCAATATATTATATTAGTTGTTATTAGCAATTATGAAGAAGAGAACACCAGTTCACTGGTGCTGCGGCTGATTTAACGGTAGCATTTGAAACAAGGTAATAATAATCAATAATCAAAGTGCTGTAACCGGAGAACAGGATTTGCGTCATAATTTGTCATGTGACCGATTTTGGTCACATGACCCAACCTGACCCCGTGTTAATTATAGTATCATACAAAAGTTGTTGATTAGCAGACACTAGCAACGGCTAATGGTGATCTAGCGAGCATGGGAGCGTACAACTGTCTGCTTTGAGCCTTCAAACTTTTCTAGGACACCACCTTGTTGCTTGGCAACCTAGGCATCCCTAGGCAGCGGTAGTGTGCGTGAGAGTGCATCAGATGCATCCTAAAGGTATGCCACTGATGCTTCTCTATTGCTACCCTCATTTCCTTCTAAGCGTTTTTATTCATGACTTACAAAGACGCTCGATGCTGAGTTGTATTTTTGCATCCTCATAGTTTGTGTCCCAGCAGGACTATAAACTTCAAGGATTCATTTTTGTGAGCAATCACCAAAAATAGGCCAGCCTTCAACTTGAAACCCAGACGGAGGACAAGACTGGCTCCGAATGTGAATGGATTTAATGTGGTGTCTGACATCTGGGCCAAAAAAATACCAAAAATCGCACCCATATCAAATCATGTTTAATACATTAGAACTACATAAAGTTTAGCTTTATTTATTTGTTACCCATTGCACTGAAAGTGGTTACACTGTTGAGTTAGTTAGTTGTAGATTAGCTATTTTGTTTTTCTGAATCGCAATACAATATTGGCCAAAATCCAAAATCCTCAAATTGACCTGCCTCAATTGAATCAAAATGATTTTATACAGTATATCTTCAATCTTGAGTCTTTGATCCTGGTTGTATTTGAGTTGCTGGGTCGATCCCTTGATCGCTCCTAAAGGTGTTTCTGATTGTCTAACAAGCCAGGTGACAAGTCATATTGTTGCATAGTGTGTTATATTGTATGTGCATGTGAGTGGCTCAATGTGAGTTGACTTTAGAGTGCCCAACAGTCTATAAGCATGACAGCACAATACATTTTCTTACCACCAGGAGTGACGAGTGAGCTTTCGAAATTGTGGCAATCACAGTGTGAGTGTCCACCCAGATGTATGATGACTAGATCAGTCTACCAGCCTACCCAGTGTGACTGTGCTAACTTGCAGGCTCATACATCTGGATGGACACGCCCACTTGTGATGTCACTATGTCACAATGACAATTTTGAAACGGCTCGTAATGGCCAAGCACGCTCACGCCTGGTGGTAAAATAGGGACCCTTTAAAATAATATTAGTATGGATAAATATGTATGTAACTTATATATGTAACTTAAGATAAATATGTAACAAAAAAAATAAAAACAAAACAAAAAAAACTAAAAAGATAATATATATATATATATATATATATATATATATATATATATATATATATATATATATATATATATACAGTAGACACTTACAGGAAAAGGCAACAGGAAATCAAATGCTTATTGCTTATGCT
>OMKP01080877.1:0-13445 GCA_900302375.1 Bathygadus melanobranchus
CGTCTCCATTTATTTAGTTTAAAGCCGACACCGAATCGCACCGATGCTAGATTCCCATAGCATTGTTTTCAATGCATCTCTACTTCCTGGCATAGAGCATATTTTGGTTTAAAAACTCGTAAAGTAAGGTGACCGTTTTCATTGTCATTCTCCATGGTACATGCTGAGACTGGCCACAGTGTCTGGACATTCCCTTTTAAGGGAGGAAGGAAATGACAATCTTTTGAAATCCCCCTAATTTCGATCCGTGCAGCAAGGCCCGCTGCCTGATCCAAAAGTTTTTCTTCTATCTCTATAGGATATCTTCCTAACCCGTCGCTGACAAGTTTTGAATGAAACATTTCCCCTTGTTTTGAAGTGTTAACACATTGTCTCTGTGGGTGACTACCGGGTGTGTGTTGTCATCTTACCTTAAAGGGGAACGTTGCTGCTTTTCAACTGGCGTATCATTTCAGCGTGGGTAGTATATGCAAATGAACGACGTTTACCATACCTTGCTATTGTTGTCAACCGGGGGACGCAAATCTTACCCCTTGCTGTAACATTTTGCAGCTGTGCATTGGCAACAACTACAGGCGTTTTCACACTTTATCCCTAATGCGGACAGATGGAGATAAGGTTGAAAAGCTGAGAAGTTCCCCTTTTAATGTAGCCTGGTACACACACATTTTTGGTTTTTCCCAGTCGTGTTCACACCAAAGAGGACAGCCAACACACTCACAAGTAAAATGTAGTGTGTTGGTGTCACCAGACCAAGCAATGCTCCGAGTGAAGTGAATGCACTTTGCATTGCTTGTGACGCAATTGGTGATAATGTTGTTAAAATGCATTTTATAGTTACGCAATTTTAAGGAATGTTTCAAGCAATATGTTTTATATATAGAAGAGAGGGGCTTAACGATATCTGAAGTGGTGTGACTGATTCATGCAGCTTAATGTATTAAAGAATCCTCATTTGGCATATGCCGATACAGCTTAAGTTCTCAAATTGTGGTTGGCAAGTAATAGCAGCATTAATTTCTGACCTAATCAATGGTCTTATGGGACTAAACCTCATTCTGGGTTGTTCTGAGAGGCTACCTGATAGTACATATCTGTGTAGAATGTGTACTACGACACAGTTAGATCACCCAACCTGCTTGAAAGTTAAATTCCCAGCAGAACATATCTCGGCCAATGTGTAACTCCCTTTGTGTTGGAGGAACAAACGAACCCCATCTGACTTGTGAAGCCAGTTATACCATAGTGACTAGGCATGTAGCAGATTTAACTCGATATTTGAATCAGGTCTTTCATTGCATGGCTCCCCAGCCTGTGATCAGTGCCTTTCTGAGCTTTGGCGGTCAACAGACCCGACTGCCTCTTTTTGTGGTTCCAATCGTTGGGCAAAAAAAAACTAAATGTAAACACGGAAACAGTTATTATCGCGTTCGGACGTACTTGCGATGCACTTCGGTTAACTTTGCTTTGCGGATGGGTGTTTCCGTTTATTATTGCGTGAGCTAAGGTAACGCGCTCTCGAAACAATTCACAACGTTTTGAACGCTATGTCGGTCGGTAACTTTGCACACGCCTCGTGCTCCGGTTTCGATGTCTTGTTTGGTCCCCAGTACTCGTTGCGATTTTGCTCTTTTGATCGTTGGGTGTTTTGATTGTTATTGAACAAGCTTATGGTGCTCATTGTACAGTATTGGTAATGTAAAAACAAACAAAATAAGCCAGCACAGCAGACATGTAACGGAAGCCTTAAATTTGACACCAGCAAATGGTAACTGAAGTCATGCTATTATCAGTTGAACGGTATGGCTGTAAGTCGCTCAAATTGTATTAGACCAAGCCTTCCTGTAAAGGAAATGAATGAAAATCAAATGAATTCTGTTGCACACTTTGGCCATGACAATTTGACAAAGCCTTTTTTTTAAAAAATATATATCGGAATGTGTCCTTTACCATTTATTTTAAGAATTGTGATATGAATCCATCTCTGTCCACCACCATAAATGTCAACATTACTCTGTGCCAACGGGTAGCCACATAGAAATGCCAATAACATGGACATCAACCCCTTGAACTGACCAAGAAATGGAAATGCTGAATGTGTCAATATCTTTACGATTTAAAAAAAAAAAAACCAGGCTTGAGTGTTCCAGACATGATGCAACCCAATCAGGATACAGCAAAACCTGTTTCCAATATTTATATATACCATACGTCATTATAACCATCCATTGAATCGAGTGTACCAGTCTTTTTTATATATATAATATATATATATATATTTGGATGTTATCACTCTAGGGCTGGGAGATTATATTGTCTGTTGCAGTATCACAAAAAATACGAAATTAATTGACCCGTACCAACATATTATAAGCCGATGGAAAACGATCCCCCAGCTCCAGATTGCTATACAATTCCTTCCTGTTTATCGTAGGCATCGTAAGCATTTGCAGCAGCCATGTTATCAGTGAATGACCATACTACTGTTTCTTGGAAGATTGTTTTGATGTAATGTTATACTTTAAAATGAGTTTAATAAAAGTGACTTGATATTTTTCATGTTACAAGTGTATTTTTATTTGAGCACGTTCATTATTAAAAAAAACAATCCTCGGATGTTAAAATGCAGACGCGTTTTGTGTTTTCTGGGACTCCCTACGATAAACAATAATGCAGATTTATAAACCAAATATTTAGTTTTTCTCGTTTTTTTTCTCATATCCCTCGGTCTTCCTTCTGTGCTCTGACACCTGTTAAGAGGATTAGGAGCAGATTAATGTAATCTCGGTTTAGAGCAAATCCAAGGTCACTCCAGAGTTTCTCTCTCTGTATACATCTAGATATACGGTATAAGCAAACATGTATATGCAAAAACCCCTTTATTCTAAACATTGAATCCAATATATTGTAGCCTGCAATGTCTCTATAATGGCAGAAAAGTGATGTTGGCTTTAGCAGCAAAAGAAAACTGAGGTGAGGAACCAGGCAGAGTTCAAGGTCTCTCCTCCAATGTGCAGTTGGACAATACATTTGTTGCCCTCTTTCCAGACTTGATTCCTGGTCTAGTCCTGTGTATACCTGGCTGTGCGGTCTTTCTTATAGCCCAGTATTCACGACTGATTCCCATTGACATGAAAAGTCCCACTGCCGTATTGGCATGCCAAGCGGATTACAGCTTTTTATTTAATTGACAAGACAATTTGTATTTAATTACCAGACAAATTGAAACACTTTCTAAAGCAGAATGTTAGCATGCGTCCAAGTCCATAATGTTCTTAATAGCTCTGGGGTGATTCCTCTTAAGAGTAATGTTGTTAGTTGAACTTTGATCAAAACCAGCACCAACTAAACTAAATTACTGATCTAAGCTCCATTTAGACACTAAAGCCGATGGCAAACCAAAAACTGCAAACCAATGGGCCACTGAATCATGAATCAGGTTTACCTTCATTTGAAATGTATTTGGGTTGTTTACTGGTACTAAATATAATCTTTTGTGATATGAGGTACTATATAGAAAGTTAATTTGCTGTTCTTACTAGGCAGGCAACACAACCCCTGCACACCATCGTGTTAGATTATAACTTGACTATTAACCTCTCAGTTACGATCACCATATTAGAATCTGTGATTTAGGACACTGAACCATCTGTTGATTTTGGGTTTCATATGAAACAACATACAGTGTCCGTTCAGAACAGACCTGTCCATGTCCATCTCATTTCCCCATTACATGAACGGAATCCAGACTGCACTGGTCTCTGCAATGGCACTGAGGCAGGGAACTGGGACACCCATGGGTGCGGAGGACACATTCCACACCAGTGTGCTGTTTACACCAGCTGCTTCTACTGAGCAGACGTGTTGCAACCTGCGGGTCCCAAGCTGCACACGGTTAAACTCATGTGCATGTAGTGGAAGAGTGCATATTTTGGCATAGATTAGATGGCAATCTTTTTTTATGATTTAACATATATTAGCCATTCACACACACACACACACACAACTCTCACATCTGTGTGATGTTTATTTCAACGACATTTGCATGTAGTTACGTCAACGTATTTTAAAATATAATTTAAGTAGTGAAGCTAATATGGAGAGATTCCTGAGAAAATGCGAATACATCCCTAAAGACACATGTCTGCCTGTATACCTAAAATGGCCACCTGAAAACAGCAAAGAGAGTTTACCCTCACTAAACAACACTCCCAACTCTCATTGTTAAGAAAACAGCATAGAAGAATGTCTTCTCTTGAATTTCCCTCTGCAACGACCACGTCTCGCTTGAGAGAGAGAGAGAGAGAGTCAGCATGAGAGAGCGAGAGAGGGAGTTAAGCTTAGCATTTTTCTAATAAGCCGAGGAATGCGTGGAGTGCTGGCGGAGTCCTGTCCAAACAGAGAGCCAACAGTCGGGTGATTTGCAACCTCTCTGCATGATTTGGCAAGAGTAAGACCCAAGATCTGGATTCACGAGGTTTACCGGCTTTTTAGATCAGGGGTCAACCTAATCTCATAGATAGCGCTACACTCGTTTTCCTTGGAACAATGAAAAACACAAAACAAAACCAGACTAGACTGAACTGATTGAATTTGCCTCTTGATTTTCACCTCAAAAGCTCTCCAGGCTTCGTATTCCAATGCATCTAGTGGGTTATTTTTACACCTTCATGGGGGCAGCAAACATTTCAGTTCATTTAATGTTAGCTCTGGTGCTGTTCTGCCAAAATAAAAGTCCCGCCCGACGTCCCGTCGGTCACTGCACCCGCCCATCTGCAATCAAGGACCTGACTCTTAATGCAGCATCATCTGGGTCACCAGCAGCTCAAAAAGTCCGGAAGGATCTGTGGGAGCTTCTGAAAGGCCAGGGCCATGCAGGTTTCCGACAGCAGGCCGGCACACACAGCCGCCATGGACAAACGCCTGCTGCTATTGAGAACAACTAGGAGGAGAGGACAGGCAGAGAGGGTGACAGGAGAAGAGTAAGTAAGTAAAAAGTATACAAATGTGGTAGTGTAAAAAAAAAAAAAAAATTGCATTTTTACTATAACTACGACCTGTCAATCAGGAATGCTTGAAACTTGTTCTATCCTAATTGTACTGTACCATCAGCGATATATTGTTGTTTCCCTCTTTCAACAAATGTACATTTTGTAAGTCTCTTTGGATAAAAGCGTCTGCCAAATGCCCTAAATGTAAATGTAAATGTAACTACTATTTTCTTATAAAAGTATCTTTGACAATGTTTTGTCACCAACTGACACCAAGAATATGAAGAGCAATGAGGGGCATTTCCAGCCTGTATTTACTACTACCTGACTTTTTGCTACTTTACATTTTGCTGCATGAATATGATTGAGAAGAATTGTCTGTGTGCTAGCTGATGAATGACATATCTTTACTGTTCACACACATTGGCAACAATTTTACAATGGGCCAGACAGAGGGCAGGGCAGTCTGATGATGCAATTGTGCAATCATTCTGAACAATAACATCTATACAAACTATACAATCTATTTCATAACATCGTAAGATCTATTTCACAGACACAATGGTTTTGTCGGGCCGTTCTAACAAAGCAAGCGAGAAATAAGAGATTCCCGTCTCACACCCAAAAGGGTTTAAATAGGGGTGTTAAACCTGCTGGTGCTGTCTCAGACTCTACTACTACTTGAAGAATTACACTTCCTTCTTATAAAACATTACACATTTTTCATTATTTATAACAATACATTTGGATGACACCCCAAAGGCTGTTTTGCCCGGCTTGTGAGTCAGAGTTTCGGCTTGCATTCCAAAATGTAGACCTCAAGAACTCACCTTCACACCTGCCATCAGCCAATGGTGGATACATTCAACAATTTGGCAGGTAAAAAAAAAAAAACCCTGACCACAACATAGCATAAACCACCTCCAAAAACCAGCTCGACCAATCAGCACCCAGAAAGAGACGACAAGCATGTTCTCCTACCTCTGATAGCCTGGGAGTTGGAAGTGAGCACAAACAGCTTGATGAGTCCCAGGCACAGTGGCGAGTAGTCATGCTCCCATATGACGGCGGGGATGAGGAGGACCTTGCCATAGCAGGAGAGCAGCAGCGCCCGCAGGAGCTGCTGGGGGTCTGGTGGTGGAGCTCCCACATGCAGGAGCCCCACACTCAGCCAGAGGAAGCCAAACACACCACCGCAGAACGCCACCAGCTCTGGGGAGGATAGGAGTACAGTAGCGGGACAGGAGTGGATGAACTTTAGGATCTTATTTCCTGTTCCTTGTTTCCTGGTTGAATATAACTAGAAGTGAAACGTTTGTTTGGTCAAAGTATGCTAGCTTTTCGTATTTCTCAGCAGACAAGTATACAACCTATTATTAACAATATTTCACAGCAGGAAACACACATCTGATAATATACATGGTAACAGCGATGTGTTTGGATGCTCCAGAGTGGCTTGAGTTAAGAATGAAAAGGTAATCGTACACTGAACTCAAACCACATAATTCATTGACTAGTCGCTGGACTTCCAAATCAAATCTAAAAACATTGACTACACTGACTTGAGACTTGAGACACACATTGATTATGTGAATCTACTGTATCACATGCCATCCTAACACCTCCTAGACCGCTCCAGTAATGACAACTTACAGATTCCCAACAGTGTTTATGCGACACAATAAACACAACAATACTATAATACAATATAATAGTATTCCCCTCCGTGCTCTGGTTGCTGCCGTCTTACCGAGGGTGGCCAACCCGAACATGCCGTAGAAGTCCCATTCCTTGGTGTAACGGACGATGTCCGCGGGGTCGCTGCTCTGCTTGGAGCCCGGGTGGAGCACGGACCACCGGAGGTAGGCCTCGCACAGGAGACAGAAGACGCACAGCTTCCAGTGGATCTAGAGAGGAAGAGGTAAGGTGGTGATAGGCCTATTGGGAAGGTCATGTTTTATACAGTCATGACAAGTCCAGTGATTCCCAACCGGGGGAATACCGGGGGTACACCCTGGACCCAGTCCAGGGTTTACTTGCTTTGTTATGCCTACCGACAAAAAAAAAGACAATGTCAAATATATTGAATTTGTTTCATATTATTTATGTTAACGCTGAGTAATAAACTTAATCAGAAACAGAAGCAGAAGTAGGCCTAACCCATCGTCCATTTTAAGGCCACTAAAATATTGCTAATGATGCAAAATATTAAAAGACAAAACAGTTAATGAATAGTGTTATGAATAGTGTTACTCCAAAAGAAAACATTTCTGGTTGGGTGTCGATAAAGGGGTGGGTCTATTGTGGGGTAAAAACAAGGTTGGGAATCGACCCATCCATCCATTATGTAGACCTATTTCCATCCAACCCTGCTGATTGTTGCTGTCTTTTCAGTTGACCTACAGTAACAGTAACAGGCCATACATTTTTCAAGTTCATACAAGTATAATACTTACGTTGAGGCTGGTGTTGAACAGAATGTGTCTGTAAGCCTGCCTCTTGCACAGGATGGCATCAATCAGGATGATAACTGGGTCGTATTCTATGTACTGGTCCACTGGCTTTTGACAAGAATCCTGGAAAATGAACACACGTCGGGATACGTGTCATTTGAAACGCGACCACTCACAAACACTGGTGATCTTTTTAATTAGTGTTATTTTCATTTTTGTATGACTTTGTTTGTGATTTTTGTCAGGCATTGGTAGCTCAAGAGCATCTGCACATTTCTTACAGATGGATAATGAAAACATTGTTATCATCACAGATATAATGACATATTTTCAAAAACGCTAACACATGACTTACACATATAGTGATTTTTAAGATCCCATTGCTGTAATCCCTGTGTAATTCCAACGCATTCTTGTTACATTCAACACACCTAAACACATTCTTCCCCATTCTCGTCTCTGGTAAGCCATTGACAACCGGCTTCACCACTTCCTTCCTGGATCAGTTGAAAAGTCCGCCGGGAAATGTAGTCCTAAATACGTCCCGGCGGCGGTTTGGATTCTGTCGTATCGGGAGGGGGCGTGTCCACCGTGGAACTACACCACAGGAGCTTCCGCTCTCATCACTATACACATGAAGCACAATATGGCACCTGCCAGCCGGACTGTTGTTGTGCTAGTGCTTTCACTACTCTACTTGTGTCGAGCAATCTTTTCCACCGAATATTTCTCCACTCTCACGTTTTTCAACAGTGAACTGCACAAACATGGCTGCAGTTCGCCTTCGGAATGGGAGGAATACGCCGCAGACTGCGGTAGGATCTCATTTTGCCACGTCCTCTAAGATACAACTGTCACTGCCCAGCTAACCCCTGGCCATAAGCTAATGCTCACCAGTCGGTATATTAACACCTCTGGTCTGTCCTCTATACTGCAGAGGTAACCGGTGTAAGGTTTGCGATTGGCTCAGGGAAGGGTACTTGGATCCACGACGATCAGTGGGCATACGAGTGGTAGTAAAATGAGGTACAATGACGTCCTCCCGTGTTCATTTGTAGTGCGGTGGTATGTTTTAATATGGACGCTGTATACTGGTTGTCGTTATCTTGTTTTGGGATGCCAACACAGATCATTCATCGCTACGTTAGTTGCCACTGTGTTCTGCGGCGTGAAAGCAAAGTTGTCATGTGAGTCAAGCACACAGTCAGTGCACAGAAGACCACCGCGGGGAGGCCAGCTCATTGCTCTGCACTTTGAAGATAACGCCGATTCTTACCTTCTCCGATGGATTTCAACGAAGATACTGAATGAGACACTATCCGCATTGAGCAGAGTAGACTTGCATAATGCTTCTTAATAACGGCTACAGAACTCATTGAGTCTTGCACTGTGGATAAGTCTCTCTCTCTCTCTCTCTCTCTCTCTCTCTATCTCTCTATCTCTATCTTTTATGAATATGATACTGATCTTGTGGGTTTTTATTTTTTTTTAAAGAGTCTTCCATTTTGCAACTGGAGGACCCAGACTGTGAAGAAGGGAGCAACCCTCCTTGTGAGTCGGTCTTCTCGCTCAACGCAGAGAAGATTCTGGTAAGAGGACAGAGAACACCTGCTTGCTACATAAATAACACACAAACATATACACACTCACAAAATACCCGCTCGCTTTGGCAACACTCATAACCTTTCACTTCCTCATGAAGACTATTTTAGTGTGGTTTCAGTTGTCTTGATCTTGATCTTTTGTCGTTTTGTCGTTTTTTATAGGAGTTGACAAAGAGATGCCAAAGTATATAGAAGTTGTTTCCCCATAGTATATGAAAGATTAGATTAGCAGAAAAAGTACACCTTTTGTACTGGAATTTTGAACACACTTTTATGATCGCAAATGTGTAAGATACCATAATCAGCCGAATGCTTTGAGCTATGAGCAGTACTTGCTAGAAGAAAATGAACCAGCTAACACAAGGCCACAATGTAATTACATTTACATTCAGGGCATTTGGCAGACACTTCTATCCAAAGCGACTTACAATAAGTACATTTGTCGAAAGAGTGAAACAACAATGTATCGCTGATGGTACAGCAGTTTTAAGTGCCAGGACGTACAAACATATAAGTGCTAGGGATCCAAGAGGGGATGGGATTCAAGCCCGGTTCGAGTAAGTGGGCGAGGGTTAGGGAGGAGAGGTGCGGGGGGTAAGGAGGGAAGATATGCAGAGTCCAGGTGAACTCTGAATCGGTGAGTCTTGAGTCTCTTGCGGAAGCTGATGCGTGACTCTGCTGTCCTGACATCGGTCAGGAGCTCATGCCACAGAGAAGAGTTGTGACTTGGCGGAGCAACGTTTGTCTGCTCTTAGCGATGGTGGTACCATCCAGCCAGCCGAAGTGGTTGAGCGAAGCGCTCGAGGTCGGGCATAGGGTCTGAATAATGCTTGAATTAATAATTACATTTGCTGCACTGCTATTTGAATTTGGAATCACTGTTATGATATGATTTCCATGCATTTAAGCTCTATCCAAAAGTCTACGTATGCATTTAGATTGATGGATCTAGGGCTGCCATAACTAATCTTATACTAGCTTCATTTCATAAAAGTACACATGGTATACAGAAGTGTTAGATTATTTTGTTGAAATGTCATAATTTATTCTCAACCATGTTATGTATATTGGAATCTGTTTGCCCGTCTCTCACAGAGCCAGGCCAAGTTGTTTGTAGAACAGAAAAAAATCCCATTCCCTGTGGATAACCACAACACGAATGAAGAGCTTGGTAAGGTTTCACCACTTGCAAAAACCAAAAGCTTTTTTCTTTTTTTTGTGGTTGTGTGTGTGTGTGTGTGTGTGTGTGTGTGTGTCTCTTGCAGTAATGCACATATAACACCTTTCCCCTTGCATGCTTCCTGTGCCTACAGCTATAGGATACGTGCTGATTGGCAACGGCCTCTACGACGAAGCCATCAAACACTTTTCTCTCTTGCTACAGGTCTGTTTGCAAGCAAAGCGCCTCATGATTCTGCAGTGAACTTTAAGAAAGTACTTAAGTAGTGTAGTTAAGAATGTACCACCCCATGGTTAAGCGCAGACAGAACCCCCCCTGCCCTACCACTGGTATGGTTTTGCTCGTGTGACTTAAAATGCATGTGGGACACCCCACTTTAAGGACTATTTTGATGTACTCTAGTTCAGTGTTTATCCATGCATACCCCTAGGGGTACTTTGAAGGGTTGCAGGGGCTACTTGGAAAAATGTCTAAAACAAGGATAAAGGAGAATCTGCTAAATGAAAGCTAAAACAGAGACAGCGAAATGTTGTCTGTCCCATGTCATGGGAGTTACATGCACAAGCTCTGACCCACCTCTGGCTTTGTGTTTCTTCGTGGGAGAATTGAGCTAACAGTTGCATGACTTTCCAACATCCGGTCGTCCAGAGAAGTGATGTGAAAAGCCTCATTTATTATTGTTTTCCCTCCCTAAAATGTTTTGTGCTGGTGGGTACTTCTGGGTATATCTTTGGGGGTACATTAGTAAAAGTAGTTTGCGAACCACTGCTCTAGTAGTTTCTTTTTTTCTTGATTGCAAATCATTGATCAATAAAGTGAAGGTTCTCTCTCTCTCTCTCTCGCTCTCTGCTTGGCCTCCCTGTCGCCCATCCAGGGTGAACCAGAGCTGGTTAGTGCCATCTACGGCAGAGGCATAGCCTACGGGAAGAAGAGTCTTCAGGTGAGCTACGGTCATTTGATGGGAACACTGCAGCCTCACCTCTCACGGAATACCTTGTTAATAAAGTTGCAGTGCTGATGAATTGTTTGATTTTCATTTCAAAGCACTAGCCGATAGCCTATGCGTCATATGATTTCAAACTAAAAAAAGGTGGTCATATATTATAATAATCATATAATGACGTGAATAACTTGCCATTGGTCAGTGCAATGGAGAAATGATAAGATATTATACATTTTTTGATGATTATCGTTGAAGTATTATTTAGGGCTCATCTGGCCTCTATCTGCAGGTTAGGGTTAGGGTTAACGTTCACATGGTTTGCTTAAGCGTGAGCCGAGAAGTGCAATGTACCAGTACCCTCCTACATTATAGCGTCTATACTCTGCTCTTTCCGTCCCAGGACATCAAAAATGCAGACCTGGCCTTGTACGAGCTCAGCCGGGTCATCACACTGGAGCCCAACTGGCCGGAGGTCTATGAGCAGAGAGCAGAGGTGAGAGTCCTTCACCCCAATGTAACGAAACGGGAAAGGAAGTGTAGACTAGAAGTGTAGTCGTTGGTTTCAGTCCCAGGCTCTGTGCCGTCTCCCCCCAAAAGTTCTGCTGGATCAGAAGTTCTGCTACAACAACATGAGACTGCTGGATCAGAGGTTCTGCTACAACAACATGAGACTACTGGATCAGAAGTTCTGCTACAACATAGGACTGCTGGATCCCAGATTATGTGACAGGAGGCTTGTGTTGCACCTGGAAAAGCCTGTTTTTCCTCTTGCGTAACAGAAAGGATTAACAACAGACTTGTACATCAATACATCAGCCTCAACATCCAATGAGTTTGTGTGCTTTGTGCGTGTGGCCATGCAATTGGTCGGGCTTAGATGTTCATGTACATTTAGATGTAAAGTAGTTGCAAATTCTTTGGTCTGCCGTCCTGTGGAGTGGCCAGATTTTGATTGAGATATTTTCATATTAACTGACTGTGCGTGTGCGTGTGTGTGTGTGTGTGGTGGTCCCTTCATCCGTCCAGATACTATCTCCTCTGGGCCGTATCAGCGAGGCCCTGGGTGACCTGACTAAGGCCATTCAGCTGCAGCCCTCAGCACGCCTCTACAGACACAGGGGGACACTGCTCTTCATATCAGAGGTGTGTGTGTGTGTGTGTGTCACTGCAGGTGTGAGTTATTTGCATATTAAGCAGAGAAGGTGGAAACAATCTGTTCACAAGTAGGAGAGAGAATGCATTTTTAATTCTCTGTGTGTGTGTGTGTTCACCAGGACTACGTGGCCGCTATGGAGGACTTCCAACAGTCCCTGGACCTGAAGAAGAACCAGCCCATCGCCATGCTGTACAAGGGCCTCACCTTCTTCCACAGAGGCATGCTCAAGGTGCGCTCGTCTCTGCAAGCTAGTGTCACATCTATCGCATCGGTCAACATCTATGGTTGCGTTTCATGCGTGTATGGAAGAATCTACTAATAATCTTCCTCTATCTCTAAGGGCTGGTGTTGCATGCCCGGACAAAGGGCATGTAAATAAATGTAAATGTCCATGTGTAAAGATCAGTTATTAATCGTATTCAGAGGGTGGTCTGTCTAAACATCCTATGTATAAACCGCACCCTAACCCCTGTGATTTATTTATTTATTTGTTACTTCTATATTGTCCTCTTCCCCCTCCTTCAGGAGGCCATAGAAACGTTCAAAGAGGCTCTGAAGCTCAAGTCGGACTTCATAGATGCCTACAAGAGCCTGGGGCAGGCGTACAGGTATGACTCGGCTCCGCCTTGAAGGAATGTGCGTGTTTGTGTGCGTGTGTGTTATTAATATTATTATATCTCCCTCTCCTTGATTCCCCTTCTCTCTGCAGAGAGCTGGGGGATTTTGAGGCGGCGATGGAGAGCTTCCAGAAGGCCCTGATGCTGAACCAGAACCACATCCAGTCGCTGCAGCTCCGCGGAATGATGCTCTACCACCACGGCTCGCTGCGGGAGGCCATCGGCAACTTCAAGGTAGCGTGGCAACTGCCGGCTGAAGCGTTTATCCATTTCCCAAGTTCCCAAGCTTTCCGTTTGAGCGCTACACGGGTCATCGCTGGCGTTCACTGGCACACAGACTGCAGCCGTCATAGGGTGCATGTCAACAGCGTGCGCCGTCTAGACATGGGGTTAGTGTCTGTGCTAGTTCACCGCTAAGTGTTATCTGAGCACCACGTCTGCGCCGTGCCAAATGGGGTAAAGCCTTTGCCTTAACCCATAACCTAATTTGGAGTAACAGTC
>OMKP01080879.1:0-13063 GCA_900302375.1 Bathygadus melanobranchus
GTTGCCTTCTACTCATTGGAGGAGGAATCAGCTGTCACAGCTACCTTGTGACTTCGGTCTGTTTGCTCACTTTACCTGCTCCTGTCTGGTGTGCGGCTTCCTTTACCTGTTGGTGAATTGGTCCAGCAGCAGTTATTTACCATGGTTTCTACTGGGAGACAGCTCCTTGGCTTGGGCTTGGCCACCATAGGCTTCCTGGGGTCCATCGTGGTGTGCGCCCTGCCCATGTGGAAGGTGACGGCCTTCATCGGCGCCAACATCGTGACGGCGCAGACCATCTGGGAGGGCCTGTGGATGAACTGCGTGACCCAGAGCACGGGTCAGATGCAGTGCAAGGTGTACGACTCCCTGCTGGCGCTGCCTCGGGACCTGCAGGCCGCACGCGCCCTCACCATCCTTGCCATCATCGTGGGCCTGTTCGGCCTCTTCCTGGGCATCGCCGGCGGCAAGTGCACCAACTTCGTGAAGGACGAGCACTCCAAGAGCAAGGTGGCGCTTGCGGCGGGCGTCGTGTTCCTGGTGGCGGGGGTGCTGGTGCTGGTGCCCGTGTGCTGGACGGCCAACACCATCATCCAGAACTTCTACAACCCGCTGATGACCAACGCCCAGCGGAGGGAGCTGGGGGCGGCGCTGTACATCGGCTGGGGCACGGCCGGGCTGCTGATCCTCGGCGGGGCGCTCCTCTGCAGCTCCTGCCCACCACGGGAGGAAAACCACGGGTATGACGCCAAGTACTCCAAGGCCCGCTCGGTGGAGAGCCGGGCCTATGTTTAGAGGAGCGGGGGGCTGCAGAGCCTCATCCGAGGATGAACTGGGGAACACACACGCACGTGTGCACACAGTAAAATGTGATATGATTGAACCATGAAAGCGAATGCTTTTGCTTGTAAACTACGCTGTTGTATTGTTGTGTTGGCTCTACACTGTGTTGAATGCTTTATGTTAACTTGCTGCATGTAGTGAATACTCTCTTTCAATCCTGCTGTATGAACCCTGTTATGCTATGATCGCCTAATGCTTCTCTTACATGCCTGACATGGATGACAGACCTCCGTCTGCTCTCATTTGAGTCACCAGTGTGTAGATGTCATAATCTTAATGTTTAACTTTTGTTTGTTTCGATTCTGTTCATTATTGCATTATATTCATATTGGATTTGTTTATATAAAATGAATAAAGTGTCAGTGATGACAAATGCTGAATAAACTCGTCTGTCCGGCTCCTCTGTCTAACAAGTGTTTGCCAACGGGGGCCTGCAAACAGGTTCAGGAACTAGTTTAGGAACTTGTCTAGAGAACTAGAGAACAATGAGAAACGTTTCACCGACAGATCTCAGTGCTATTATTGACCAAATGAACTGGGGAATGACAGAGCATAGTCTACACCGCATGTGTCAAACGTGAGGCCCATTTTAGTTTCCAATTAATTTTGGCCCGCAACTCTAACTCCTGCAATGGAACACGGCGAGCACTGCAAACGTGCTCCTGCATGAGGGTGCTTGTAGCAGGTGCAACCTGCTGTGGCGGATTCGGCCAGACTTCTGGTCATTTGTAAATAGCAAATGTAGTTTTAAAAAGCTTCCAGATGGACCGGAAAGTGTATTAAATAGGTCTACATACTGTATCACCCCCTGTGGTATTCACCATTTTATATATATATAAAGCCGGTATCATTTTTGGATATGGCACCTGCATAGAATGTGACACCCCTGGTCTACACGCCAACGGGTTTTCCACATCAAACTCCCACACAAAATAAAGACTAAAATAAACCATGGTATGTATCACGGATGAAGTCATTGGTTATCATAGACCTTTCTGTTACCTTGGTTCTCTCTCCACCCACCAGCTCCCTCCCCTCCCCAGAGAGGAGGCGTGGTGTGTATACACCTGAGAGGTAACCGACAGACAAATACTCTTCAGGCAGCAGAATGGAAAGAACACTGGTGACTGGATATGACAGTGTGTGTGAAAGAGAAAGAGGGAAATGAACGCCAGGAACCAGACTAGAAAATGGGCACCCAGAGCTAATAGAAGAGTAAGTGGAACATAAAGAGAGATACACAAATATAGTGGCAGGGGAAGAGGGAGAGAGAAAGAAAGAGAGAGAGAGAAACAGGTAAACAGGAAGTGTAAGTCAAGAACTTCCTTCACACAGCGGCAATCCCAATAAAGACCAAGAAAAGAAGACCTCCTCAGACCTCAGAGGATTCATCCATCCATCCGGCTCTCCGCATTGCGATGGCTTCGCTGGGGATCCAGATGCTGGCCAGCACCCTCAGTCTGCTGGGATGGGTAGGAGTGATCATCTGCTGCGCCATGCCCATGTGGCGCGTCACAGCCTTTGTGGGCAGCACCATCGTCACCTCGCAGACCATCTGGGAGGGAATCTGGATGACCTGCGTGGTCCAGAGCACCGGCCAGATCCAATGCAAACCCTACAATTCCATGCTGGCGCTCAGCGCTGACCTGCAGGCCGCGCGGACGCTCACCGTGCTCTCCGTCGTCACGGGCGGCACAGGCCTCCTGCTGGCCTTCATCGGAGGGAAGTGCACACGCTTCCTAGACGAGGCGCCAGGCAGGGCCAAGGTGAAGGTTGTGTTGGCGGCGGGCGCCGTGCTTATCGCTGCGGGCCTGCTGTGTTTGATCCCCACGTCGTGGACGGCCGGCGCGGTGGTCAGGAAGTTCTACAGCGCTAGCATCGACGCCCAGCGGCGGGAGTTGGGGGCGGCGCTGTACATCGGCTGGGGGGCATGCGTCATGCTGGTCCTGGGCGGGGGGCTGCTCATCAGCTCTTCCTGCCCGCTCAAAGACCAAGAAGACGACGACAAGAGAAACGCGTCGACGGTGCGCTACGTAGCAGTACGCATGTCCAACGGGTCTAGTCGGACCACCGGCACGCCGCAGATCAAGTCTCCATCCAGACAACAGGTGTTTGCCAAGCCGCCGTGGGAGGACGAGTCAGTGAGGTCAGAGGGCAGCCAGGTGCTGTCCACAAAGTCTCAGCTGAGGGGACCCGGGTCAACAAAGTCTGAGGGAAGCCAAGCGCCGTCCACAAAGTCTCAGCTAAGGGGACACGGGTCAACCAAGTCTGAGGGAAGCCAAGGGCCGTCCACAAAGTCTCCGCTGAGGGGAGATGCCACAGCCAACGGCGGTTTGTTGGAGTCGGTCAAGAACGAAGGCAGCGAGGACGCTTCGTCGAACCCAGCAAAAACATACTTATAGGAACCCAAATGCCACACACAATGCTGATCCGTGTGTACATGGATGCTTCTTCACTCATAGCACAACATTCATACTACGCACACTAGGTGCTTTGAGTAGGGAGTACATTGCCAAGTGGCGTAACATAACAAGTCATTATTTTAACTGTTAAGCTGTGCTATGTACATTTTCAGTGCAGTGAAAATGTTTTCTTCATGGATGAACATCCCAGGCGATATTTAGTTACGGGTGGATGAGATGTGTCCTTTAGACGCTTGTAATTCATTCACGTTGAACCAAAGTGATGGCTGGAGGGAAACTGTTACAGACATTTAAACAAATATGATGGCTGAAGCAAAAATGTTTATTCATGATGATGAATGTATACATGTTTATTCATAATTAATGAAGGAAGAAAATGAAGTGGACACATTTACTCATTTAGAAATGTAATTGTCTTTTTAATTTAGAGAGTTTGTTTTACTATGTTATATATATATATATATATATATATATATATATCCAATTTCCCATGAGCTGAAACTCATTGTTTTCTCATGGAAACAATGGAAGTATTGAGGTAAACAGGCCCTCACTATTTGAGAACCCTTTCATTCTTTACAAGCCACCAGACAAACTGGTTTGACAGAAAGTCTGCTTCCATGTGGCCTGCAAAGTAAAGAGATAGGTGAGATTTGGTTTCACTGCAGGAAGTTGTCCTTGTTTAGGTTTGGATTTTGCATATTCAAACAGTGTTATCGATGTAAACAACAGTTGAGTTGATGTTGTTGATGCTGACATTTTTGTTGTCAGCATCAACACCTCTTAACACAAGTTGGGTGAAACAATTGCCAGTATCCCCCTTTACAACTAAGTTTGTGTATGTTACATTTACATTCCTAAATAAACAACTCTTGTTATTATAGTTTATTTCTGAGTGGACTACAGAATGCGTATTTCGAATATAAAAAAGCTGAAAGGGCATCTTAGGTGTCCAGAGTAAGCAATCTACAACGTGCTTGGAGACCTACTTTCTGTAGACAAAAGCACAGGTGAGTTGATGTTTTGTCGGAGGCCATTTTCTTCTACCGGGTCGATTCCGTCGTCTAATAGGCCTTCAGATGAAATGTCACGACACTGCCCTCTGGTGGCCAGTATCGGATCACTCAGCTCCATTGTGTATCATTAATTCACTTCAAATCATGCGGTTTTCTGTTGACCAAATGTTTTTATTTGTTGTATTTATTATAATTATATCTAAAATGACGAACAGCAAAATGGAAGGACAAAAGCCTTAAAGTAAATCATCATAGTCCTAGACAACACTCCTAGAACACAGTAGGACATGAGAGACAGGGCACTTTTTAGTATTTCGACTTGGCATTTTTCCTTAAGTAGCAGTAGCTCAGGAGGTAGAGTGGCTGAGGTATAGTGACAACCGGTAGGTTGCTGGTTCGATCCCCGGCTCCGCCTAGCTAAGTGTCGAGGTGTCCCTGAGCAAGACGCCTAACCCTAACTGCAGCCGACGAGCTGGTTGTTGCCTTGCATGGTTGGCACCGCCGTCGGTGTATGAATGGATTAATGTGAGGCAAATGTAAAGCGCTTTGGATAAAAGCGCTATATAAATGCAATCCATTTACCATTTATTTAATGACTTGAGCATTTATAAAGCAAAGAACTACTTTGCTCTACATCAGATACCTTGTATAAGTAGACACAGCCACTTATGTAGCCCTCCTCGTGCTCCTCCAGCGCTCTCTCCCACTCCTCCACCTGGGTGACGTTGACACAACTCCACAGTCCTTCTTCCTCCATGAGCGTCAGCTGCTGCTCCAAACATGCCTTGTACTGCATATTATCCCGGTTGGTTCTGGTGGTCATGCAAACGAGGCCACCTAGTGGAGAGAGGATGTAGTATAGTCACATTTTATGGGGAGGGCATGGGCTTGGGAGGGAGTGGGAAGAGGGAGGGTTGAAGAGCATAATCAACAGGTCTCACCTGGTTTGGTGGCCTTGCAAAGCTCTTTGGCAATATAAACTGGAACCTGACCATCGCTTAGCGCTCCAACAATTACAACAACATCAAATGAGCCTGCTGGACAAAGTAGCTTAGTCAGTGGTAATAGGAAGGTTTCACATGCTTTTTCACCATTATAATAGCTATAATAACAACTGGTTGCTTGGGCTTGAGGCAGTTTTATGGAGCTTCAGATCTCATGATTGAAGCCCTCCTGTATAACAAAGTATTTTCAGCTAAAACAGCTACAATATCTACTACCACAATCATCTACCACTTTGACACATATTTGTAGCTTTTTCTTTAAATGCAATTTGATAGCTTTATATAAATTGTATTATTAGTAGTACTTCTATTTTACCCATTCAAGTAAAACATTTGGCTATCTAATATTTACATTGGCATTATGTAGGAGGGAATTGCACATGTTTCATATAGCCAGATTTATTTATTTATTACAGAACCACATTTATAATGCAAAACGTTACCCCACTGGACAGGCAGCTCGTCATCTCCCAGCATGCACTGCCTGACACCTTCGTAGAGCCCAGTGTTTTTGGCCAGCTCCAGCATAGCCTTGCTTCCGTCAAGGCCAACAAAATGTCCAAAGCCGTGCCTTTTCATCTGTAAGAAGGGGGACACACGTAATAGATACTAGACAATAGATTCAAACACTATGACAGAGAACAGATGTGTGAAGCAGTGTGCAAGCAAACAACTGTGTCTGTACCTGTGTGGCCACCAATCCAGTACCACAGGCCACGTCCAACACCAGCGCTGCCCCGCGGTCACCGGTGAAATAGGTGGAAACACTGTTAGCGGCTAGAACCGGGGCGCGGTACTCCAGAACAGCCACATCCTGTTTGACACAGGTTTATTCACAACGAAAGTAGAATGCATGTACATGGAGTTCAGCCTAATATATCCAGCACCTGAAATAAAATCTAAATGAAAGTGATTATGTAGAACTGAACAAAATTTAAAAATTTAAAAAGAAATGAAATATTACCGACATGTATCTATAGGTAGGACATTCCGTTAAAAATGCCCTTGTGGTTCCAGATCAGCAGATAGGACCCACCAGAAAGCAATCTTTAACATATAGCCACTAATATTCCTGTTTGCATGCCATTTAAGTTTTAATGAATCATGATTTGTAATAGAACAAGAGTTTGCCACAATTGTAGTCTTCCAAACCTTACATTATCATAGTTCTCTGCCCACTTGTCGTAGAAGTGGACCTTATCTGCTCGTGAGATGTTGCTGTGAGCTGATAGAATAGTGTCTTTCACGTTGTCCAAAGTCCTCGTTTTAGACGACATTTTTTAACCTATGTAAAGAAATGCACGCTAGTTATTTTGATTCCAGTACACTAAACTATTTGACATAACGATTTATACCACAGCATTGTTAAATACAATAATATTTTTCTATAACGGGACACCTGAATCAATGCGCTACAACTCAGAGAACAATCGACCACATGTTTCCTAGAGGAGGCAACAACAACATTATCAATATCATTTAAGCTAATTAAGTCGACAAAATACATCGGCATAATAAGCGCAATGAATCACTCCGGCCGGTCACCATTAATAACAAACTTACGCCAACTAAAATTTGCTAAATGGTGTAAGTACCACATTCGATTGCATACAGTATATCTTCTCTATTAACGTTACAGCAGTGATATATTTTCCTTAGACTATATAATAAGCAACATTGTGTGTGTAGAGTGTAGAGAGTGAAGGACTGGTTTTACAGTGCATTAACGTGAAACAATTGATCAAAAGTCACAATCATAAGTTAAGGCATATAGATTGTTCACAATGTCATCGAATATAAGAGAATACATTTACAAAACGGTAGCAGTAGGTCCGTCCTAAACCTAAATTGCCTCTGAAACTGAAAATAATGAAAGTAAAGTAATAAAGTAAAAACTAACACAGGACACACGAACCCCGGTCTCCTGGGTGCTGTGTTAGACAGGACTGAATGTCACTCGCCCACCTCCCAGGTGAATGTCACTACATGCCCCTACATGCTCCCTACATGCACCCTACATGCACCCTACATGCTTCCTACATGTATTGTGTCACGCTGCACCACGTCACCAGACTTCTTAAAGGCTTTCTGGCAGAATGATTCCTTAGAGCTTCTCCCGTGTGCTACATGCACTTTGCAGAGATGTCATCCTGTTTCCCACTCGTAGAGTCAGTCGAAACAAAAGCTCTTGTATTATTTACCCCTTTCAACGTTTCAATTAAAACGCAATTTAAAAAAGGTGCTATTGATAACATTCAGCCACTAGATGTCGCACTCCCCCCTCCCCATTCTCCATATTTCATGGTGAGTGGAGTGAGACTCAGGACAGACATGTCAAGTGCCTTTTTAGGTAGAGTGAAACCGGGCACTTATTTTTCAGTTTTCTAATGATAGTTATACTATTATAACTATAGTTCTATGATTGTATCCATAGCTTTCTAGGCTCCGCCTAATGCTAAGCTCACACCAGAAGCATCTTCAGCAGCTGTGAGCGCTCTGGCCTGACTGACTGCTCACCGCTGGCTGCTGACCACGTGCGTCCCAGCCGTTGCCAGGAGACTGATCGCCCAAGCAGCGCTACAGACATCACGTTTGGTTGTGTGTGGTCGGTTCGAATTACGGGGGAGCTAAGGGGAGGACATGGGCTCCCCTGAAAGCCTACTTTGAGACATTCAGGGGGGGAGCTCTAAAACATCCAGCTTTTTTGACTCAGGGAATGCAAAATATATCTCTAGACTATTTCTAGAAATACATTTTTTGTTAATGTTGAATTGCATCTTGATCATCGTTAGGATTCTTGAAGGGGTGTATGAAGCAGAAAAACGTTGCCTGTGTCCCCCTGCTGATTTCGTGATTTTGTTTTTTTGTTTTGTTTTTTTGCTCTGATTAATAAATGTATTCTTTGATTTTGAAACGGCAGCCTTATGTTGTTGTTATTAAGCCTCTCTGAAATGTCATTGACAGTGTTAACTGTCTGTAATATATAATGTTTTTCGCAGTAACTGCTGCAGTTGACCGCGCTGCCGCGCATTTCCATGTATGCGCGTGCATGTGACACGTTTAGTGGCGGCGCGCACCGGAAAATACTAGCGCGCCCCCGAAAGTCACCGTGTATTAATTCGAACCCTGGTTGTGCCCAATATCACGGTTGTGTGGAGGAAAGCATTAAATAAACAATTTCCACATTTCGGCACATTTCTTTTGTAACCAAATTAACATTTCCAAACAATTGCCTACTCATTAAAAGACATGCCGTTGTACTTTCGGCTATCGTAGCCTACAACAAACTGAAATAACGTCAGTGTATCCAACGTGTACGTATATACGTACATTTTATATTATCAGCTATTAAGTAATACTATCCTAATAGCCGCATTTAACTAATAAACTATGTGTGACCGATTGTACGTTCATAACACATATGAAGGAGGGGGAAAGTGTCGGCTATAAATACCAGGCATATCGTCAATTATTCATTCATCATGTAACTTTGGGATTTTTCAAAACCTATTTTCCAATCATTTGGGATCTAAGGGACTAATGCGGACAACAGTCTTGAAATTGGTCCAGTGTTGAGCGAAATTGACTCAGGCACCGACAGCCTCAGATTGTTAGTATTTAAGTGTCTGGCAACATTATGGAAAGGATCCCTACAGAGAAATAAAACGTTTTTCTCTACCTTTCGCTTGCTCGGGTCTGTTTGTTACTGTGGCCCCAAGCCACAATCGTACGTTTAAGCGTATGTATTCTCACTGCGTCATCGTCTGAATAGCAAATATACCAGTAAACGAATACATCTATTTAAAGGAGACACGCCGGCAGTGGGTACGGCAACCCGACTGGATGTCCTTGGTGCGCATGCGCACTTCGCAGACGTGCCGTTCTGTTTCCCACCTGTAGTCAGTCAAAACAAAAGCGCTCGGAAGTCCCCAAACTCAAGCAAAACAGCTAAGCTAACCGTAGCTTAGTTACTCCCGTTGTATTTATTTACACTCTTCGGCGTGTCGATTTATCCGCAAATAAGTCGGACAGCGGTCGAAGACTATATCGACGTGGCGCAATTATGGCGTTTTGTCAAGACTGCAACTTTTTATATTATTTATTTTGGTCTGTTTTCGTGGCATAGTTGGAAAGCTAACGCTAGCTAGCTAACTTTCCCCACACACTTCTACGAATCCCACCGTGTCCGCTATATAACTACAGGAGTTATTTCTTTGCAGCGGACTAGGCCGTAATTAACTCACTGCGAAGGTAATGTGTTGATATTGCACAATGTAATGTGTTATGCACAGTTTAATGAGATGGGAGCCTTACCTCTCCCACACGATCTGTATATCTGTCGTCTTTCAAGCTCATCGCATGTAATAAGTATGTTTTACTATGAGAAAACCTTCTTATCCCCGTGACATCTGTGACCCAACACTTGTGGGTCTAGTAACACCGAACTCTATATATTACAACCTGGCGAGGATATCGTGGCACTAGTGGGTTGGGCACGATGCCTCACAGCGATGTACAAAATAGTGATTTTCTGAATAGTTGAATAAAGTCCATGTCTTTTTCTTACATTTCAGTCTGTGTTTGGTTCGATCACTGGTGTCCCTTGTAACTTCAGACCGCCAAGATGTCTATACTGGGCTTAAAGAAGAAACAGCCGAAGACCTTTAAAGTCAAAGTCATCACCATGGATGCTGAAATGGAATTCAGCTGTGAGGTACCGATTTACCTTCAGTATAGTGATTTCTTCCTAACCCTACTCTATTAAGTTAGGCTACACCATAGGTGTAGTTAGTCAATTTTTGAGGAGGCTTAAAGGTGCTATATGTACCAATGACACCAAGCGTTTAAATTGGGTACTGCAGTCCAAATTCACACTATTGCAGAGAGTTGTCTCTGTCTGCTCCCTCCTCCCCAGACTCGAAGCTCACACGTGTTGCCAGGTTGAGGAAACTGAATGGACAGGAGCGCAAATCGAGCTGAGCGCAGCATTTCATACCTGGCAACCCGGGGTGTCAAAATGGGCAGTGGGTGGAGTCAACATGATGTAACGCTTGGCATTGGAAGAAGCCCTGGGCGTTAGGACCCTACCCTGTAGCCACTTCCAGTCTTTCTTAAAGGGATAGACTTGCGGAGTTACAGTAGCCTAGCTCCTGTTTATGTGAGGGGAATACACTCTTTATTCCTTGCAGGCCACCCAGTGGTAGCCGCAACTTGAAGTTCAGAGAAAGTAAGAGGGTAAGGGTGCGCAAATAAGCTAAATATTTGCGCCCATTTTTTAGTATGTTGTCATGAATTTGTTTTCTTCTTTGCGAGCTAAACTAACTTGATAGCTTTCGTTAGCCAACAAAAAAATGGCATGTATGTGTGTGAGAGAGCGCTAGTGAAACACTATCTTTGGTGAAACCTCGATCAACTTCTCATGATGGTTTGATTATTGCATTTTATAGCGTACTAAATGAAGAACAAACCTCCAAACTATGATGTAGTTCTCACTCACACACACTTATTTTCAGTAAATAAATCAGTTGTTTGACCAACCATGGAGTCTTTTTTTTTCTCTTCCTAATCATTGAATGACATCAAAATATGTGCGCATAGCAGTGAAAAAAAGTCACATAGCAGTCAGTTTAAGAGGAGAGAAACTCATTTAATCTTAAGTGATGTTATCTAATTATCTAATTATTGAGGTACTGTGAACAATACACCTTTTATTTAGCAACTTTTTTGTGTAAGTTAAAAAGAAAAACCACTAGCATTAGTTTACCGCTAGCATCTCACCTTACCTTCTCCACACAAAGACTCAAAGGGAGGGTGTTTGTTTCTTGCTGTGTCCCTCCGGCAGGTCAAGTGGAAGGGGAAAGACCTGTTTGATTTGGTATGCCGAACAGTGGGTTTGAGGGAGACCTGGTTCTTTGGCCTCCGGTACACCGTGAAGGACACGTACGCCTGGCTGAAACCTGAGAAAAGGGTGAGCTAAGATCTGCTGGTAAAGATTTGAAGACAGGAGATTTTCCTTTTTTGAATTCATCGTCCAATTTTCTTAAAGAAATAAAAAGCTGCATGCATTGATTTGACTGAGTCGATTACCAGAGGGCAGAAAGTGAACTGCAAAACAACTCAATGCCGCACTCAATGCACCCCCCCCGGTCCTAGACAAAACCAAAGCTCTCTCAGTACAGAGGCCTCATTAGGGCATATCCATATCCACAGATCTATAAGGGATTTGATTAAACACATCTACCTGTTACTGCAGTTTGGAACTAGCACTTTCAGTGTATTGCATATTGGAAAAAAGCAACTAAAGCTAAGGACCTCAACAAAATAAATGCATGAAGCCAAATAGCTGGTGGCTCAGGTTTGTGTGAATAAGTCACCATGGCCCAATGACAATGTTTGTGTTAGAGTTCTTTCTTTATTAATATAACTATTTATGCTGCTTTAGAATGAGTTTTATTTGAATATACGTCATCGGACTGGCCGGCGCTCGTCCAATCGGCTATAGCCGTCTGATGTTCACCTCGTGGGGTCGTCCAATCGGCTATAGCCGTCTGATGTTCACCTCGTGGGGTCTTGTCTCATACTGTTGTGTTTTTGATAATGCAGGTCTTGGATCAGGAAGTTCCAAAGGACTCTCCCATAACATTTCATTTCCTGGCTAAGTTCTTCCCAGAGAAAGTAGAAGAAGAATTGGTCCAGGAAATTACCCAACACCTCTTCTTCCTTCAGGTGAGGAGGTGGCTGATTCTGCTGTTTGTCAAATACTACTACGGGAACATGATTATTTAACTCTGCAGGTACCCTTTCACTCATGGCGGTGAACTAATATTACAATTACAACATTTTACAAAATGGAGTAATTAAACATTCTCTGGTGTTGGGTCTCTAGCTAAGGTGAGGACATGGTGATTCATCATTTCACACCAGACCTTTTTAATGAGCATAAGATGAAGTCCTTTATGGCCACTGGAGCCCATTGGTAGCATTACCACTTATAGATAAACAATACTTTTTTCATCACATTATGTAGAATTGTACCCCAGAGTAAGACATTAGACTGACATTTGCACATTGTCGTTTAGCATTAGTAGAACCGTTAGCATCTCTGCTGGACTGCAGTTAGAAATGTTAAAGTGTTTGTGGTTTTCCCTTGTTCATTGTGTGACTTTAACATCATTGTTTGATAGGTGAAGAAGCAGATATTGGATGAAGAGATCTTCTGCTCTCCCGAAGCCTCGGTTCTGCTAGCATCGTACGCTGTCCAAGCAAAGGTAACAAGTTCCTTCCCAATCAATGCTTCCCTCGTGGAAACGTATGCTCTGCTCTGCAGCATCGAATATCATTGAGGAGTTCAAGGCCTAAATCTCAAGTCATTTAACTCACAAGTAATCCAAGGGCAGTTCAATTCTGTTTTTGTGTCTCTTTTTTCCACGTCTCTTTCTTCTATTAATATGTCACTAAAAGGTATTTTTAAAATGTCTTTTTTTTCTTTTTTTTTTAAATGTCGTTCACACAGTATGGAGATTATGACCCAAACTTCCACAAGCCTGGGTTCTTAGCCCAAGATGAGCTGTTGCCTAAAAGGGTAAGTGTGTGTGTGTGTGTGTGTGTGTGTGTGTGTGTGTGTGTGTGTCCGTGTGTGTGTGTGTGTCTTGCCCTCTAAACCCGGTCTTGCCTGCCCCAGGTTCTGATGCAGTACCAGATGACAGCTGAGATGTGGGAGGAGAAGATCACAGCTTGGTATGCAGAGCACCGAGGTATTGCCAGGTACTACATCATTCATTCATCACCACTTCCTGTG